>CM053274.1:8886138-8898638 GCA_028583415.1 Protea cynaroides | reverse complement strand
GATAGAGCTAAAGTGCTGAGACCCACCAAAGGTTAACGTTTATTGACGTTCTCATCACACCTCCCCTGATACTCGCTCGCATCAAGCACATCAACCACACACATACAATCACATGCCTATTCCTATCATCATCATCATCATCATGTTAGAAACAATAAAGTAAATATGCATGAACAAGTAATAGAAATATTGGATGGCATGCGGTATGCACATTACAAACATATTCGCACAGAATCAAACATGGCATAGGACTCAAGAAATAGAAAATAGTTTATTATTAACCAATTTAGTTTGGGGTTAAGGTTCCTCACCATAGCTTGCTAATAGATACTTTTCCAAGCTTTAAAATCACCTTTATAATGTTATTATTTTGCTAGCAAACCTAACAAAGTCGATAGAATTTAATTAGAATTAATTCAGAATTTAAAAACCATTCTGTCAACTGAGGGTCGATGCTAGGGTCGATGGGTCTATCGACCCTCCCCTCATTCTGAACATCCCGAATGCTGAGGGTCGATGGTCGAAAACACCTAGGGTCGGATGGTCTATCGACCTTCGGTGCGACCCTCGGCGCACTCTAGTCCAATTTCCACTTTTTTAATCCCCCCTTCGTGTTTGGGGTCCTATGGCTTGCTTCCTACATTCACTCAACATTCATTCCATGGTCTAGAACCATGTATAAACCATCTTTCTCTTTTTCTTGCATCTTCCTATGGTTTTCCATGGAAACCTAACCATGGATAGATTGTTTGGGTTTCTCCGAGATCACTTTCTCTTCAATTTCTAACCTAAGGTCTGTAGAAACTCATGGAATTAGTATCCATACCTGAGAAGATTACTTTTCTCTGCAATTTCTTCTCCTTTTTGCTAGATTCTCTTCCTTGCCTCTCTTCTTCCTCCTTTCCTTCTTCTCTCTTTCTCTCAATTCAATTAGGGTTGTGAAAGGAGTGAAAGTGGCTTAGGGACGTCCTTTAAATAGACTAGGAATGTCCTATAATAATCCCATTGAGATTTGAAAAGAATCCCAATCGAAAATTAGAAAATTTCCTAATTTCGGTTTCGTCGAAACCGAGGGTCGATGGGAGGGTCGATGATCCCGTCGACCCTAGGGTCTCTCACCCTCCCTTAAAAACCGAGGGTCTGACTTTCTGTTTTTGGGAGGTCCGACCCCGCTTCACCGGGTGTGCGACCCCTCCCCTAAAATTAAGTGTTTTTGGGTCGATTTCGTACCTGGGATCTCGATCTCCTTCATGCCCTTGGTCCATTTGACTCGACCATGATGGGTAAACCTGGTTCAAGATGGTAAGACCGGGTTAAATTGACACGGGTCTTACAACTCCCCCCAACTTATAAAAATTTTGTCCTCGAAATTGTACGTACCTTCTGAATCAAATAAGTCAGGGTATTGCTTTCTCATAGCATTTTCTTCTTCCCATGTAATCTCTTCCATGTCTCTACTTTTCCATGTGACCTTAACATAGTAGATATCTCTGTTGTGTAGATGTTGAACCTTTCTACTAGTGATTTCCGTTGGTATTACTTCCAATGTCAAATCATCGGTCGGTTCCGGCAAATCTACCGTCAACACATGTGTTGGGTCTTTGACATACTTCTTCAATAAGGATATGTAAAATACGTCATGCACACTTGACATAGATGGTGGTAGTGCTAACTGATAAGCTACTTTCCCACGCTTAGCCAGAATCTCATATGGTCCGTCATATCTTGGACTTAGTTTTCCTTTCTGTCCGAACCTCTTCAATCATCGCATAGGCGATACTTTCAAAAATACTTTATCGCCTACGGCGAACTCTAGATCTCTTCGTCGAGTATCTGCGTATTGCTTCTGACGGTTCTGAGCTACTCTTACTCTTTCCTTGATGATGTCGACCACTCGACAAGTCTCTTCAACAAATTCTGGTCCAACAATACTACGTTCTCCAACTTCATTCCAAAACAAGGGAGTTCGACACTTCCTGCCATACAGTGCTTCATAAGGTGACATCTGTATAGTACCCTGATAGCTGTTATTGTAAGCGAACTCGATCAATGGTAACTTTTCGTCCCATGATCCCTTGAAATCAATCACACATGCTCGTAGCATATCTTCTAAAATCTGAATTGTACGCTCCGACTGTCCGTCTGTCTGTGGGTGGAATGCAGTGCTGAACTTCAATGTTGTGCCCATGGCCTTTTGCAGTCCCTCCCAAAATTTGGAAGTAAATCGTGGATCTCTATCGGACACAATGCTTTCTGGAACACCATGTAGCCGAACAATATTATCCACATACAGCTTTGCTAACCTTTCGAGTGAATATTGGGGTCGTATCGGTATGAAGCGAGCTGTTTTAGTCAAACGATCTACAATCACCCAAATTGCGTCAACTACTCGAGGAGTCAGTGGTAGTCCTGTGACGAAGTCCATAGTGATGCAGTCCCATTTCCATGTTGGTTCCAGTAATGGTTGTAACAGTCTTGCGGGTCTTTGTCGTTCCGCCTTTACCTTCTGACAATTTAGGCATTGAGACACGAACTTGGCTACATCTTCCTTCATTCCCCTCCACCAATACAGTTTCTTTAGATCATGATATATTTTTGTACTTCCAGGATGTACCGAGTAGATGGTGGTATGGGCTTCTTTCATGAGTCGGTGTCTAATGTCCACACTTTCTGTTTCGGGTACACATATTCTTCCTTTATATTTCAGTACCTTTTCATCATCCAAGGTGAACTCAGGGTTAGTCCTACCTTTCTCAATATCTTCTTGTACCGTTCTCAGATAAGGATCTGCTTTGATAGCTGTTTTCACTTCATCCACTATATCCGGTATTATCTTCAATGCCGCGAACATTTTGAAAACCGATGAATGAACCCTTGGTTGGTTGATCCATCCGGTGTATCGATCACATACTGCTCGTTACCGTGATTGAATACCATCCCGGTAGTACACATTGCTGCAGTTGTGCTAGTTTCTCCTTGAGATTTTATCATTGCTTTTCTGCTCAATGCATCTGCTACTACGTTCGCTTTGCCCGGATGATACTGGATATCACAATCATAGTCTTTCAATAGTTCCAGCCATCTTCTTTGTCTCATATTTAACTCCTTCTGATTAAATAGATACGTAAGGCTTTTATGGTCCGACTTAATCTGAAATTTCTCTCCGTATAGGTAGTGTCTCCATATCTTGACAGCATGTACTACTGCCGTTAACTCCCAATCGTGAGTAGGGTAATTCTTCTCATGTACCTTCAACTGTCTCGATGCATACGCAACTACTTGTTCTCCTTGCATAAGCACACATCCTAATCCCAATCCCGATGCATCAGTGTATAAGGTAAATGTCTGTCCTGGAACGGGAATGGTTAAAATTAGAGCGGATATCAATCTGGTCTTCAGTGTTTGAAAGCTCTTTTCACACTTATCCGTCCATACGAACTTTTCTCCTTTCTTGGTCAAACTGGTGAGAGGTACGGCAATCCGAGAATAGTCTTCTACGAATCTCCGATAATATCCAGCTAGACCCAGGAAACCTCTAATTTCTGAGACACTCTTTGGTGCTTCCCACTTCACAATAGCTTCGATCTTACTGGGGTCCACTTTGATTCCTTCCGCGGATACTACATGGCCTAGAAAGGCGACTTTACTTAGCCAAAACTCACACTTTGAAAATTTGGCGTATAACTTCTCTTTCCTTAAACGCTGTAGGGCTGCGTTTAGGTTCTTGACATGGGTTTCCTTGTCCTTGGAGTATACCAATATGTCATCAATAAATACTATCACCGACGTGTCCAACATATCGTGGAAAACTCGGTTCATAAGTTCCATGAACGTTGCCAATGCATTAGTTAGTCCAAAGGACATCACTAGGAACTCATAATGTCCGTATCTTGTCCTGAAAGCTGTCTTCGGAATGTCACCTTCTTTAATCTTCAGTTGATGATAGCCCGATCGAAGATCGATCTTTGAAAATACCTTCGCTCCTTGTAACTTATCGAACAAGTCATCGATCCGGGGTAGTGGATATCGATTCTTGATTGTCGGTTTATTCAACTCTTGATAGTCGATGCATAATCGAACGCTACCATCCTTCTTCTTTACGAACAATACCGGTGCTCCCCCATGGAGATATACTGGGTCTAATATAACTCTTATCCAGCAGTTGTTGTAGTTGCACTTTTAATTCCTTCAGTTCCGTAGGAGCCATTCTATAAGGTGCTTTTGATACTGCTGCGGCTCTAAGTATAAGGTCTATTACAAACTTCGTGGCTCGGTCAGGTGGTAATCCGGGTAATTCCTCCGGAAACACATCAAGAAAATCTCGCACGACATCAATATCTTCCATTTGTGGCACGTCCTTGGTTAGGTCGACCACTGATACTAGATATCCGACCGCTCCTTTCTCAAGGCACTTCTTAGCCTTTAATGCTGAGAGTATGAGCTTACGTCTCCTGGGAAGTTTGGTTCCCGAAAAACTGAATTCTGCTCCTTCTTTGTCTTTGAACGTTAGCTTCTTCTTGGCGCATAACAAATTTGCAGAGTGCCGAGCTAACCAGTCCATTCCTAAGATGACGTCAAAGTCTGCCATCTCAAGTCTATCTATAAGCATTAGGGTATATGCTTATAAATTCATTTATTCAGCCAAACTCTTTTGGTCTTTACTTAATCATATCCCTCAACATTGGGCATAACTCAATTATCATTGTATTAAATCGAGTACTACTTATGCCATGACTTTATCCTTGTCTCCACTCTTAAATTTGCCTTTAGGAATCTTCTACCTTGTCAAAATTCATACCGATATAACCATCATTAACTCTACTTGAGTGCTATCTATTTCTTTACTGGCTACTCTTAATAGTTCCCACATTTTCTCATGCACTATTTTATAGACATGATTTATATCCATCAATTTAGCAATCTCAAAATAAATTCTCCATCACTTCATCTGAGTTTCATTGGCTATAGCATTTAATCTGAATCCAATCATCTTTCTTCCAATAATTCCATTATCACTATACCTCTTTATCAACAATGATCAGGGAGTGTATAATTCAGAATGTTTGTCCCAAACAATTCATTTCCTTCTTTCAATTATCATAATGACAACCATTTGCTTTATCTAGCAAATCTAGGTTTAAATCAGGAGTAAATCTGTGATCACCCAACCGGCATCAAAAGATCGTTAAGTTGCACGGTGGTCCAAATACATGGAAATAGAGGCTTTATAGTTCTTAACCTCATGGTTACAGGTTCTATTGAATATATAATGCCATAGGTCGAGGCACTACAGGAGCAAATCTGGAGAAAGATTTCGCACATCAGTAATCAGGTATAATCTGGAGAAAAATTTCGTACATCAATAAATCAGGTGTAAATCGAAAAGATGTACGCTCAACATGATTAAACATTAACTGTTCAATTCAGTTCATATCTCGGTTCATGTTGTTGATCATGAGTGGTTTAGATTAGTATAATCAGGACTAATACTAAAGAAACAATATCTATAACTCCGATTGACAGGTTAAATCAAGAAGTTATCCTGTCAAGACACGCGAATTTAAAATCTGGTATGTGCATCCTCTATAATCATTAGAGTAAATCAATAATGCACCGCATCCTATATAAACATATCTATTTACTTGACCATTATCCTCTTATCTCTGTTTGGATTTAGCCCGAGATTTTTTTTTCCTTTATCTCTACAGGGGTTTAGGCATTACTAGTCATTTTCTTTCTTTCCAAATACATCGAGTTTCACATCTTCTGATTATCAACTCGGTATTAAATTTTTTGCTTTATAGAAGCTTCCTTTTTGCTACTGTACTACATCCTTGTATACTTAGATAACTACCCAACTTATAAATAATACCTTATATTGTTTGTTTATTAGGATAAATTTTTTTTTTCTCTTTCTGTGTGAGTGGATGTATATGGTTTCACCTTTTATAGGTACATTATTGTCTTGTTTAGGTTTTGTCTCAACCAACACAGGTGCTTATTGTGTGTTTGTATTAAAGTTTTTAATTTATCCTATCACAGTTCACAATGGTCTTGAATGTGTGTCAGTTCGACGGGCAAGGCCTGAGATGCTCTGATACCAAGTTTTCACACCCCAAGTTTGGTCTAACCAGAATGGTGTGATGAACCAATAAATAAACAACGGCTCAACCAGGATCTCAAATAGGCTATCCCCGCGTTATCCGAACTATACACGCATCCACAATCATAATCAGAGTAATACACAATAGCGGAAAATTTATGAATAATATGAACTGAGAACTAAGATGATACCCACAAATAATAGCAAATTATTCTGTGTTTAACTGAGACATAAATATATAAATACCAAATACATGTCTTATAAATCCAATAAAGAAACCTAAAAAAAATATCTAATCAAATACACACGAGTTGCACTCGCAAGAGGGATCGTGTGTATCGTCTTCAGCTCCAACTTCCATGGCTGCAACGTTTCCGTACGCCGACGCGTTCATATAATCTTCAACTGTATAACTTGCATCATCAACTAAAATATTCGACGTCGAGGGGTGAGCACACAACATGGCTCAGTGAGTAGCCAAAACAATGCAACAATACATATGCATGCAAAAATCATTTTATATCTTTGGTCTTGGTTTATAGTTTGCAATGTGCAATAGAAAGGTTGGGTGGTCAAAGGTTAACGTTTATTGACACCGCCTCTTTACACAGGGTGTGGAAGCCCGCCCGAAAGTTAACGTTTATCGTCGTCCCCATCCACCCTACCATAACATTATACAACAAAGGTTAACGTTTATTGTTATATAATGCTATACCAACACGTAAGCCCCTGTTAGCGATGGCTTGCAAACTGGGCTCGCTACTAACCAATCCTAATGCCAAACAGTGTATCCAAGGCCTCACCCCAGCATCCCTCAGAATGCCCATAGAGATAGAGCTAAGGCCCCCCGGTAGAGTCAGAGACTACAAGGACCGAGACCACCTCCCCTGATACTCTACAACATAATAGTTCTGCTAAGGTAATGGCGATACGACGATGTCAATGCACAAGACTTGAGTTAGAGATAGAGCTAAAGTGCTGAGACCCGCCAAAGGTTAACGTTTATTGACGTTCTCATCACACCTCCCCTGATACTCGCTCGCATCAAGCACATCAACCACACACATACAATCACATGCCTATTCCTATCATCATCATCATCATCATGTTATAAACAATAAAGTAAATATGCATGAACAAGTAATAGAAATATTAGATGGCATGCTGTATGCACATTACAAACATATTCGCATAGAATCAAACATGGCATAGGACTCAAGAAATAGGAAACAGTTTATTATTAACCAATTTAGTTTGGGGTTAAGGTTCCTCACCTTAGCTTGCTAATAGATACTTTTCCAAGCTTTAAAATCACCTTTATAATGTTATTATATTGCTAGAAAACCTAACAAAGTCGATAGAATTTAATTAGAATTAATTCAGAATTTAAAAACCATTCTGTCAACTGAGGGTTGATGCTAGGGTCGATGCTAGGGTCGATGCTAGGGTCGATGGGTCGATGGTCAGAAACACCTAGGGTCGGATGGTCTATCGACCCCGGTGCGACCCTCGGTGCACTCTGGTCCAATTTCCACTTTTTAATCCACTCTTCGTGTTTGGGGTCCTATGGCTTGCTTCCTACATTCACTCAACATTCATTCCATGGTCTAGAACCATGTATAAACCATCTTTCTCCTTTTCCTGCATCCTCCTATGGTTTTCCATGAAAACCTAACCATGGATGGATGGTTTGGGTTTCTCCGAGATCACTTTCTCTTCAATTACTAACCTAAGGTCTGTAGAAACTCATGGAATTAGTATCCATACCTGAGAAGATTACTTTTCTCTGCAATTTCTTCTCCTTTTTGCTAGATTCTCTTCCTTGCCTCTTTTCTTCCTCCTTTCCTTCTTCTCTCTTTCTCTCAATTCAATTAGGGTTGTGAAAGGAGTGAAAGTGTCTTAGGGACGTCCTTTAAATAGACTAGGAATGTCCTATAATAATCCCATTGAGATTTGGAAAGAATCCAAACCGAAAATTAGGAAATTCTTTAATTTCAGTTTCGTCAGAAACCGAGGGTCGATGGGAGGGTCGATGATCCCGTCGACCCTAGGGTCTTAAGCTGTCCGACCCTCCCTTAAAAACTGAGGGTCTGACTTTCTTTTTTGGGAGGTCCGACCCTGCTTCACTGGGTGTGCGACCCTCCCTTAGAATTAAGTGTTTTTGGGTCAATTTCGTACCTGGGATCTCGATCTCCTTCATGCCCTTGGTCCATTTGACTCGACCATGATGGGTAAACCTGGTTTAAGATGGTAAGACCGGGCTAAATTGACACGGGTCTTACATAACTGGCTTGTGGCAGCCAAGCGTTCATAGCGACATTGCTTTTTGATCCTTCGAAGTCGGCTCTTCCTATCATTGCAAAGCAGAATTCGCCAAGTGTTGGATTGTTCACCCACCAATAGGGAATGTGAGCTGGGTTTAGACCGTCGTGAGATAGGTTAGTTTTACCCTACTGATGACAGTGTCGCGATAGTAATTCAACCTAGTACGAGAGGAACTGCTGATTCACACAATTGGTCATCGCGCTTGGTTGAGAAGCCAGTGGCGCGAAGCTACCATGTGCCGGATTATGACTGAACGCCTCTAAGTCAGAATCCAGGAAAAAGAAGCGACGCATGTGCCCGTCGCCCGTTTGCCGACCCACAGTAGGGGCCTCCAGGCCCCCAGAGCCACATGTCGTTGGCCAAGCCCCCGCGGCTGACATGTCGCGTGGGCCGCCTTGAAGCGTAATTCCCGTCGGGTGACGGGTAGAATCCTTTGCAGACGACTAAAATACGTGACGGGGTACTGTAAGTGGCAGAGTGGCCTTGCTGCCACAATCCACTGAGATTCAACCCCATGTCACATCGATTCGTCCCTCCCCCCTCCATTTATTTCTCTCCCCAACAATATATCCCTCACACAAACAAACCAATCAAATCCTATGCCCCGTGCACTTTTGAGGTTGAAAGAACTGCCCGCCCCCCCCTCGTGTTATGTGAAGCGCATACGTTGCACAAGAAGAAGCGTATACTTTTTCTGTGCCTAATCAATAACTTCAGACCAAGTGTTCTTGCATTTTTTCAAAACTGTGCACGTGCCCAACCAAGTGCTCTGGAAAAGTAACAGGGGAGGGGGGGTGGAAATGACCCTTGTGTGAGTGACTACACTTTTTATGTTATGTTACCTTATGATACCTTATGTTACCTTACCTTACGTTACATTATGTTATATGTACCTTATGTTATATGTTACCTTATGTTATATGTGCACTAACTGAGTGTGCCCAAGTGTAAGTACACTTGTGCGTGTCGACACGATCCTAGTGTGTTTCCGACCCTCTTCTCTCACTCACAATGTGTCGTTGTACTAAGACACAGATTCAAATATATGACCATTGTACCTTGGTTTTCGGGTGCCTATCTACCTACCTACCTACCCGCCTACCTACCTACCTTCCTACCTACTTACCTACCTACCTACCTACCTACCTACCTACCTACCTGCCTTAATGACCCTTGTGCTTGGCACTGAGTTTTTAGTCTAAGTTCGTACCTTGGCACCTAAGACAAGGCCCATGGCCAAAGTCATGGGGCTGCCATTGGCACCTAACCAGTGCCACGGCCACACACATGGGGCAGCCATGTGCGTGGCCGTGGCACTGCCTATGCCCATGGCTGCCCCATGTGGGTGGCCGTGGCACTGCCTATGCCCGTGCCGCATGGCTGCCCCATGTGTGTGCCCGTGGCACTGGCTGTGCGCACTGTGTGCGCGGCTATGACACTGGCTGCGCGCACAATGTGCGCTGCCGTGACACTCACGGCCGCGCGCATGGATGCACGCGCCATGTACTTGGCCGTGGCATTGGCTGCGTGCTCCATGTGCGTGGCCATGACAAGGCTGCGCGCACCATGTGTGTGGCCGTGACACTGGCTGCGCGCATCATGTGCGTGGCCGTGACACTGGCTGCGCGCATCATGTGCGTGGCCGTGGCCCTGGCTGGGTGGCCATGGCTGCCCCATGTGTGTGACCGTGGCTCTGGCTAGGTGCTAATGGCAGCCCCATGACTCTGCCCATGGCCATGGCTGCCCCATGTGCGTGGCCTTGGCCCTGGCAGGTGCCAATGGCAGCCCCAAGACTCTGCCCATGGGCCATGGCTGGGTGCCCATGGGCAGCCATGGGCATAGGCAGTGCCCTGGCCACACACATGGGCACCCATGCGCACAGCCACGACCACCCACATGGGGCAGCCATGGCCATGGGCAAAGTCATGGGGCTGCCATTAGCACCTAGCCAGAGCCACGGTCACACACATGGGGCAGCCATGGGCACCCAGCCAGGGCCACGGCCACGCACATGATGCGCGCAGCCAGTGTCACGGCCACGCACATGATGCGCGTAGCCAGTGTCACGGCCACGCACATGGTGCGCGCAGCCTTGTCATGGCCACGCACATGGTGCGCGCAGCCAATGCCATGGCCATGTACATGGCGCGTGCATCCATGCGCGCGCAACCAGTGTCTTGGTCGTGCACATTGTGCGCGCAGCCAGTGTCATGGCCGCGCACATTGTGCACGCAGCCAGTGTCATGGCCGTGCACACAGTGCGCACAGCCAGTGCCACGGCCACGCACATGGGGCAGCCATGCGCCACGGGCATAGGCAGTGCCACGGCCACCCACATGGGGCAGCCATGGCCATAGGCAGTGTCACGGCCACGCACATGATGCACAGCCATGGCCACCCACATGGGGCAGCCATGGCCATAGCCAGTGCCATGGCCACCCTCATGGGGCAGCCATGGGCACAGCCAAGGCCACGGCCACGCACATGGTGCTGCCCATGCCACAACCTTGTGCCACGGCCACACACATGGTCACAGCCACACTTGAGGTTGGGATGGCCACACACATGGCCACAGCCATGGCCACTGCCACACACATGGTGCAGTCACGCCCACAGCCATGGGCCACTGCCACACACATGGTGCAGTCACGCCCACAGCCATGGGGCACGGTTGCACCACGACGTGCATGGGTAAGCACAACGTATCATACTTTTTCTAATTCTCACATGCAAAATGATCTTTATGTTTGAAAACACCGTGCAAAAGGTTTTTTGGTGATCAAAGTATGTTGGTGATCAAAGTATGGATTGCTTGTATATTTTTCAATCTTATAGTGTGCTTTTATGAGTTATCGGTAAAGTTAACTGAGATACTAATCATAAAATATAAAAAAATATCAAACCTTTTCTGAATGTTCGAGTTATTTTTCTATAAATTCTATGGAATTTTTAGAGACATGTAAAACTGCTCCCATTAAAAAATTCAATAAAATAAATTTTTGGTGATTTTTTGAATTGTTTAAAAAAAATTAATAAAAAATAAAATAATTATCAAAAAATTATGAAAATTATTTTAAATGAAACCTTGAATTTTTCTCTACAATCCTACCAAGTTTCATCATATTTAGATGTTTGTAGCTCCAAAAAAGGCCAGTATGATTTTTTGAAATAGGTGATGTCTCCTTCTGGAAAAGTACAAAAAGCTTAAGAGGTACCTTGAGGGGGGGGGTCTCTTCAAGGGGGGTGGGCATGCATGGGCAGGAAAGAGGCTGCCACGGGGGATGGGTGGGCAAGGTAGGCATGCGCAAACGAGGCATGGCACTGTGAAACCTTGCCGATAAGGTACTCGTCCCAATAAAAGCACGTCGTACCGATGCCGTGGGCGGTATGGCTGCCACCGTAGGCGGCCATGCGCCCCGGCAGGCTGCCTTGGGCAGCCACGTGCGCACAAGGCTGGGCGCCATGGGCAGCCTGTGGGCACAGTTGGTCGGCCAAACGAAGCTATGTGCGGGTGGTTCGGTTGGTCCCTCGTATGCATGATGTGTATGCCATGCGCCCCGGCAGGCTGCCTTGGGCAGCCACACGTGCACAAGGCTGGGCACCATGGGCAGCCTGTGGGCACAGTTGGTTGGCCAAATGAAGCTATGTGCGGGTGGTTCGGTTGGTCCCTTGTATGCATGATGTGTAAGTGTGTGGGCTTATGGGTGGTCACGTCGAAGGTTACATGTGCATCGGTTGGTATCGGACAAACAATGGGGCCGATTGCGCATTGTTAGGCACCCCGGCCACACACATGTGCACATGCTTGCGGGCATGGATGCACATCGTGGCAAAAGCTTGGGGGTATATGCCCGCACATCGTTGGTTAGGATTTTGGGTATGGCCCCTCATGCTTGTAGGCGTGCATGCACATCGTCACACATGCTTGCGGGCATGGCTTCATTTTGTTGCACAGCATGTTCAGCAGTGTGCAGCTTTGACTGAAAGCTTGCTTGTGACCGTTCATGCACGGCCGCAAGCATGTGCAGGACCCCATGATTGAAGGCATTGCAAGTGGGTTGGGACTTTTAAG
>CM053274.1:8868638-8876138 GCA_028583415.1 Protea cynaroides | reverse complement strand
TCAATTCAATTAGGGTTGTGAAAGGAGTGAATGTGGCTTAGGGACATCCTTTAAATAGACTAGGAATGTCCTATAATAGTCCCATTGAGATTTGGAAGGAATCCCAACCGAAAATTAGGAAATTTCCTAATTTCAGTTTCGTCAGAAATCGAGGGTCGATGGGATGGTCGATGATCCCATCGACCCTAGGGTCTTAAGCTGTCCGACCCTCCCTTCAAAACTGAGGGTCTGACTTTCTATTTTGGGAGGTCCGACCCTGCTTAGCTGGGTGTGCGACCATTCCCTAAAATTAACTGTTTTTGGGTCGATTTTATATACCTGGGATCTCGATCTTCTTCATGCCCTTGGTCTATTTGACTCGACCATGATGGGTAAACCTAGTTCAAGGTGGTAAGACCGGGTTAGTTTGACACGGGTCTTACAATTCCCCCCAACTTATAAAAATTTCGTCCTCAAAATTATACGTACCTTCTTAATCAAACAAGTCAGGGTATTGCTTTCTCATAGCATTTTCTTCTTCCCATGTAATCTCTTCCATGTCTCTACTTTTCCATGTAACCTTAACATAGTAGATATCTCTATTGCGTAGACGTTGAACCTTTCGACTATTGATTTCCGTTGGTATTACTTCGAATGTCAAATCATCAGTCAATCCTGGCAAATCCACTGTCAAAACATGTGTTGGGTCTTTGACATACTTCTTCAATAAGGATATGTGAAATACGTCATGCACACTTGACATAGATGGTGGTAGTGCTAACTGATGAGCTACTTTTCCACGCTTAGCCAGAATTTCATATGGCCCGACGTATCTTGGACTTAGTTTTCCTTTCTGTCCGAACCTCTTCAATCCTCGCATAGGCGATACCTTCAAAAATACTTTATCGCCCATGGCGAACTCTAGATCTCTTCGTCGAGTATCAGCGTATTGCTTCTGACGGTTTTGAGCTACTCTTACTCTTTCTTTGATGATGTCGACCACTCGACAAGTCTCTTCAACAAATTCTGGTCCAACAATACTACGTTCTCCAACTTCATTCCAAAACAAGGGAGTTCGACACTTCCTACCATACAGTGCTTCATAAGGTGACATCTGTATAGTAGCCTGATAGTTGTTATTATAAGCGAACTCGATCAATGGTAACTTCTCATCCCATGATCCCTTGAAATCAATCACACATGCTCGTAGCATATCTTCTAAAATCTGGATTGTACGCTCCGACTGTTCGTCTGTTTGTGGGTGGAATGCAGTACTGAACTTTAATGTTGTACCCATAGCCTTTTGTAGTTCTTCCCAAAATTTAGAAGTAAATCGTGGATCTCTATCGGACACAATGCTTTCTGGAACACCATGTAACCTAACAATATTATCCACATACAACTTTGCTAACCTTTCCAGCGTATACTGGGGTCGTATTGGTATGAAGCGAGCTGTTTTAGTCAGATGGTCTACAATCACCAAAACTGCGTCAACTACTCGAGGAGTCAATGGTAGTCCTGTGACGAAGTCCATGGTGATGCAGTCCCATTTCCATGCGGGTTCCGGTAACGGCTGTAACAGTCCTGTGGGTCTTTGTCGTTCAGCCTTTACTTTTTGACAATTTAGGCATTGAGACACGAACTTAGCTACATCTGCTTTCATTCCCCTCCACCAGTATAATTTCTTTAGGTCATGATACATCTTTGTACTTCCAGGATGTACCGAGTAGATGGTGGTGTGGGCTTCTTTCATGAGTCGGTGTCTAATGTCTACACTTTCTGTTTCGGGTACACATATTCTTCCTTTGTATTTCAGTACCTTCTCATCATCCAAGGTGAACTCAGGGTTAGTCCTACCTTTCTCAATATCTTCTTGTACTGTTCTCAGATAAGGATCTGCTTTGATAGCTGTCTTCACTTCGTCCACTATATCCGGTATAATCTTCAATGCCGCGAACATGTTCAAAAATCGATGAATAAACCCTTGGCTAGCTGATTCATCCGTGGTATCTATCACATATTGTTCATTGCCGTGATTAAACACCATTCCATTGGTATACATTGCTGCAGTCTTGCTAACTTCTCCTTGAGATTTTATCATTGCTTTTCTCCTCAATGCATACGCTACCACGTTCGCTTTTCCCGGATGATACTGGATATCACAATCATAGTCTTTCAATAGTTCCAGCCATCTTCTTTGTCTCATATTCAACTCCTTCTGATTAAATAGATAAGTAAGACTTTTATGGTCCGACTTAATCTGAAATTTCTCTCCGTATAGGTAGTGTCTCCATATCTTGACAGCATGTACTACCGCCGCTAACTCCAAATCATGACTGGGGTAATTTTTCTCATGTACCTTCAACTGTCTCAAGGCATACGCAACTACTTGCTCTCCTTGCATAACCACACATCCTAATCCCACTCCCGATGCATCAGTGTAGAAGGTAAATGTCTGTCCTGGAAGGGGAATGGTCAAAATTGGAGTGGATATCAATCTGGTCTTCAATGTTTGAAAACTCTTTTCACACTTATCCGTCCATACAAACTTTTCTCCTTTCTTGGTCAAACTGGTGAGAGGTACGGCAATCCGAGAATAGTCTTCTACGAATCTCCGATAATAACCAGCTAGACCCAGAAAACATCTAATTTCTGAAACACTCTTTGGTGCTTCCCACTTCACAATAGCCTCGATCTTTCTGAGGTCCACTTTGATTCCTTCTGCAGATACTACATGGCCTTGAAAGGCGACTTCACTTAGCCAAAACTCACACTTCGAAAATTTGGTGTATAACTTCTCTTTCCTTAAACGCTGTAGTGCTGCGTTTAGGTTCTTGACATGGGTTTCCTTGTCCTTGGAGTATACCAATATGTCATCAATAAATACTATGACCGACGTATCCAAGTTCCATGAATTTTGCCGGTGCATTAGTTAGTCCGAAAGACATCACTAGGAACTCATAATGTCCGTATCTTGTCCTGAAAGTTGTCTTCGGAATGTCACCTTCCTTAATTTTTAGTTGATGATAGCTTGATCGAAGATCGATCTTTGAAAATACCTTCGCTCCGTGTAACTGATCGAACAAGTCATCGATCCTGGGTAGTGGATATCGATTCTTGATTGTCAGCTTATTCAACTCTCGATAGTCGATGCATAATCGAACGCTACCATCCTTCTTCTTCACGAACAACACCGGTGCTCCCCATGGAGATATACTGGGTCTAATATAACCCTTATCCAGCAGTTCTTGTAATTGCACTTTTAATTCCTTCAGTTCAGTAGGAGCCATTCTATAAGGTGCTTTTGATACTGGTGCGGCTCCAGGTATAAGGTCTATTACAAACTCCATGGCTCGGTCGGGTGATAGTCCGGGTAGTTCCTCCGGAAATAAATCAGGAAAATCCCGCATGACATCAATATCTTCCATTCGTGGCACGTCCTTAGTTAGGTCGACCACTGATACTAGATATCCGACCGCTCCTTTCTCAAGGCACTTCTTAGCCTTTAATGCTGAGAGTATGAGCTTGCGTCTCCTGGGAAGTTTGGTTCTCGAGAAACTGAATTCTTCTCCTTCTTTGTCTTTGAACGTTAGCTTCTTCTCGGCGCATAACAGATTTGCATAGTGCCGAGCTAACCAGTCCATTCCCAAGATAATGTCAAAGTCTGCCATCTCAAGTTGTTTTAAGGTTGCATCCAAGGTCTGCTTTCCAATGAGAACTGGACATGGTCCATAACCTTTCTCTAGTTCCACTTCTAATCCCATCGGTGACCGTACAAGTAATTTGTAGTCTAACGTTTTGATGGGCAGATTGGTCTTCTTTCCAAACGACACAGATATAAATGAATGAGTAGCCCCTGAATCAAAGAGTACTCTGGCGGGTACGCCATTGATAGGTACGATACCTGTGATTCGTTTTTACTTAGTCTACCTGCTCAATCAATTCTAATTATAGGCTTACAAGTTTCGGTCATACCTGTTACCACATCGGGCGATGCGGCAGCATCCTTTGATATAACGGCATATACCCGTCCTTGATGTAGTTGCTTCTTGGGTTTTGGGCACTCTCTTGCCATATGCCCTGGTTGGTTGCAGTTATACCACTTCGGGGCTTCAACATTTGACTTGGGCTGAGGTTGAGCTGCGGGGATAGTCTTGGTTGCAGTGTTAAAATTCTGAGGACGGAAAGGTTTATACGTCCTGTTATTGCCTCCATTGTAAGAGTTTCCGACTGGTCTCTTGATTCCTCTGCTCTGGGAGAAATAACTCTCCTTCTGGCTCGATTCGATCACTCGAGCAATCTGAACAGCTTCGTTGTATATGTTTTTCTCTAGTCCCAAAACATGTTCTCTTATACTTTCTATTAGTCTCGCGATGAATCTACGGGTTTTTGTATCTTCTTCTTGCATGCTAGCCGGTGTAAAGAAAAACAGCTCTTCGTAACGCTATTGATATGCGTCTATGGTCATCTGTCCCTGGTACAAACTCAGGAACTCTTTCTCCATTGAATCTCTAAAGCTTCTTGGGAAATACTTCTCGAAGAATGCTTCTTTATATATAGCCCATGTCAGTAGGGCGTGCTTGGTCAATAAGTATGTCTTTGTAGATTTCCACCAATAGTGTGCGTCGCCTTTGAGCATGAAGGTGGCGCATAACACTTTCTCTTCCTCAGTGATAGTCATCATAAAGAAGTTCCTTTCCATTTCGTCTATCCAGTGTGCTGGCCATAGTGGATCAGACGGTTTACCGTTGAATTCTCTCGGTTTCATTTTCAAAAATCTCTCCACTAGCCGGGAGTGATCCAATTGATTTTGGTATGCCCCAAACATAGGGGGTAGATACTGATAGTTCCCTTGGGCTGCTTCTGGGACTTGCACTGGAATTGGTGCAGTCGGTTGTTGAGGTGTCTGTTGAGCTGGGTGGTTACCCACTGGTGCTGCACTAGCTTGCCCAGTGTGCATGGCTGCAGCCTGAGTGGCTTGAAACACAACTCCCATTGCAACCTGCATTTGAGCTTGTGCGTGTTGCATCTGCTGTAGCTGTTGGGAGAGATTCATAACCACATTTGCTAGCTCCGGTGGTGGAGGTGGCAAATTTATAGGGCCTGCTGGTTCTAGATTACCTTGTGCATGGTTATTCTCTTGACTAGTCTCCTCCACTGGTGGTGGTGGTGGGACTGTATTTCGGGTTTGTCGGGTAACTCTACGTCCAGACATATTTACTCTCGAGATGGATGGTGCCTGAAAATCATCAAAATCAGTGAGAAATCATTTATACTTCATGTAGGCACGCTAACCGATATAAAATTCAAAATCTCCAATTTATTCTGAAATAAATACTGTCTTTTCTATGTAGGGTCGATGGTGAGGGTCACTGGTGTGTCCGACCCTTGGTATCCGACCCTGGGAATGACCTGTTCTTCCCGAGAGCTGAGGGTCGATGCGAGGGTCGATGCGTGTCTGACCCTCAGTCCGACCCTCGATTTTCTGTTAGATTCCCGAGAGTCGAGGGTCGATTGGAGGGTCGATCCGAGGGTCGATGGTGTTAGTCGAACGATCCGAGGGTCGATGGTGTCAGTCGAATTGTCTGACCCTCGGACCAAAAATCAGATTTTTAAGATCCGATTCTGGGTCATTTCTCACTATTCCTCCTCCGTTTCGACTCGTCTCTACTCTCCGAGTTGCTACAGTGCTACTTCACTATTGTGGGTCATTCTTAGTCCGAGTTTCGACATCCGCATCACCTCTACAGGTAAAATTTCCTAACTTTCCCTGTTTTTAGGTTTTTATTTCTAGGTTTTTACTCATTTAGCTCGTCTTTTCCAAATTAAACTTTTTCCAAGCGTAAAAATTTGATTTTTATTGGGGGCTTTTGTTATTGGGGTCTTGAGAAACGAAAGCCCTCAAAAAAATTTCAGTTTCATCGGTTGGTTATCGAGAAACTTAAATTTTTCTCTTTTTGCCCTAATTTATCGAAATTTTTGATTTTTCTTGAATTTCTTCAAATTGGACATCGTCAGTTAAAATTTCCTACTGCATGTGGGTTGTAGGATATGTTTTAACCTACGTAAGTTCTCATGCCCACTTATATGGTGAGAAATGGGACTTTATGGTCAACTTATGTCGTTATTAAATCAAATTTTGGATTTTTATCCTGCTAACTCCTTGTTTATTTTCTCCTTCTTATTTTGCAGATACTATGGCCTGTACCAAAGTACCTAGAGTGCGCGATCCACTTCCCTTCCATTCGAATGAAGCCGAGGCACAGTATGCGGACTATGCCCGTAAGAAGGTTAAAGGGGGTCGCATGGTGAACTTGGCTGAGCTAGCCTTGTTCAATGTAGAGGGAGCATTCGGTGATATGGGGTGGCTCCCTCTCATCACATACGACGCGTGCACCTGTCCCGACTTGGTGCGCCAGTTTTATTGTAATCTCCAGGTGGTGTGGAATTACAATGATGTTGAGCACCGCCAGGAGTTACGCATCACCAGCTACGTCAAGGGGGTGCACATCTCCTTTGATTACCGGCAGCTGGCCGATCTGTTCGGCATTGCCTATGATGGCCCTATGGTGTACTGTGCGCCGGGAGAGCCACAGTTTGTTGAGATGGAGATGAGAGCTGAGATCGACAACCAGTTGCTCCGTCCTGATAGATGGCAGATGAGAGCTTGTTACTTGCGTCCAGCTCCACGGGTCTTCTGCAAGATTATCCAGCATAATCTGATCCCGCAGAGTGGGCATTATGAGAGGGTCTCTCAGCTAACTCAGTTCTTGATCTACTACATCTGCACTCGCCAGCCGGTCTGCCTTCCTTACATCATCATGCGGACGATGATTAGTGCCACATTGTCCAGTCATAGGGGTAATCTACCCTATGGACGCATGATTACAGTGCTACTGACCCGTCTGGGGGTGGATCTAGTAGATGAGAAGATCCAAGAGAAGACCTTCTCGTCGCCTCTTGATTGGGAGGCTATCTGCAAGATGGGGCTGCGAGATGCAGAGGTTAGTGATGAGGAGAGGAACGCGATGGCGCGCCCTCACACTCGGGTTGAGATGGCTGATGCTGAGGCTGCTGCTAGGGCTCGTGGGGATCCGGTCGGACGATGATCGCCTATATATGGATGTCGATGCCATACCACCGCCATCACCCACGCATGCGGATAGGGTTGGTACTTCTGCTGCGGCGGCTTTGGTACCTGAGACCAGTCCTTCTTATGATGCTGGTCCTTCATGCCCACCTTCTGATATGATGGAGATGCTGCAGGAGATCAGGGATGCTCAGCGTAGATCTGATCTGAGGATGGATGAGTTGTTGGCTGCTTAGCACGCATCAGACGCGCGGATGGGAGAGCTCCTAGAGGTGCAGCGTACGATAGATCAGAGGATAGCCAGTATCACAGCTAGTCTCCAGACGACCCAGACCCAGGTGGCCTGGTTGACTAGGGTCTATGCTGAGGACTACGACAGAGATCGTGAGACACCGCCTCCTCTTTCGCCTCCAGCTTCTTGATTTGTACTT
>CM053274.1:8861138-8863638 GCA_028583415.1 Protea cynaroides | reverse complement strand
ACGAAGCTATGTGCGGGTGGTTCGGTTGGTCCCTCGTATCCATGGTGTGTATGCCATGCGCCCCGGCAGGCTGCCTTGGGCAGCCACGCGTGCACAAGGCTGGGCGCCATGGGCAACCTGTGGTCACGTCGAAGGTTACATGTGCATCGGTTGGTCTCGGATGAATAATGGGGCCGATTGCACATTGTTTGGCACTCCGCCCGCACACATGTCCACATGCTTGCGGGCATGGATGCACATTGAGGCACAAGCTTGTGGGTATATGCCCGCACATCGTTGGATAGGCATTCGGATATGGCCCCTCATGTTTGTAGGCGTGCATGCACATCGTCACACATGCTTGTGGGCATGGCTGCATTTTGTCGCACAGCATGTGCAGCGGTGTGCAGCTATGACTGCAAGCTTGCTTGTGACCGTTCATGCACACCCGCAAGCATGTGCAGGGCCCCATGATTGAAGGCATTGCAAGTGGGTTGGGACTTTTAAGGAGTCTTCCAGAGAAGTTCATACGACCCATAGACATATGCCTTGTTGTGGCTTGCCCCCCTAGTTCCCCATCCCCCCCTCCCCTCCCCTCCCCCCTAGTGGTATGGCTCGTGGTATGGTTTATTCCCAGGTGTTGCTGCTGATGACCCTTCGAGAGAAACACGTGGCGGTAAAAAAGCCCTGTGAAAGAGGAGGTAATGGCCTAGGTGAGGGTTTCGGCCCATGCCGCAAGCGATGCCTCACGGGTTTCCCTCTTAAGCTAGGTTGTGGCTTCTGGGTAGTGTTCTAGAAAAGTTTGTGGCTCACTTCCCTCCCCCCTTCCCCCCTCCCATCCCCCCTCTTGGTATGGCTCGTGGTATGGTTTATGCTTGTTGTGGCTTGGAAAGACAGTGCCCAGTGGTTGCTGTTGATGACCCTTCGAGAGAAACACGTGGCCGTAAAAGAGCCCTACGAAAGAGGAGGTTATGGCCCCTCATGCTTGTAGGCGTGCATGCACATCGTCACACATGCTTGTAAGCGTGCCTGCATTTTGTTGCACAGCATGTGCAGCAGTGTGCAGCTATGACTGCAAGCTTGCTTTCGACCGTTCATGCACGCCCGCAAGCATGTGCAGGGCCCCATGATTGAAGGCATTGCAAGTGGGTTGGTACTTTTAAGGAGTCTTCCAGAGAAGTTCATACGACCCACAAACATATGCCTTGTTGTGGCTTGCCCCCCCCCCTCCCCAATTCTCCATTCCCCATCCCCCCCTCCCCTCCCCTCCCCCCTCGTGGTATGGCTCGTGGTATGGTTTATTCCCAGGTGTTGCTGCTGATGACCCTTCGAGAGAAACACGTGGCCGTAAAGAAGCCCTGCGAAAGAGGAGGTAATGGCCTAGGTGAGGGTTTCGGCCCATGCCGCAAGCGATGCCTCACGGGTTTCCCTCTTAAGCTAGGTTGTGGCTTCTGGGTAGTGTTCTAGAAAAGTTTGTGGCTCACTTCCCTCCCCCCTTCCCCCCTCCCATCCCCCCTCTTGGTATGGCTCGTGGTATGGTTTATGCTTGTTGTGGCTTGGAAAGACAGTGCCCAGTGGTTGCTGTTGATGACCCTTCGAGAGAAACACGTGGCCGTAAAAGAGCCCTACGAAAGAGGAGGTTATGGCCCCTCACGCTTGTAGGCATGCATGCACATCGTCACACATGCTTGTAGGCGTGGCTGCATTTTGTTGCACAGCATGTGCAGCAGTGTGCAGCTATGACTGCAAGCTTGCTTGTGACCGTTCATGCACGCCCGCAGGCATGTGCAGGGCCCCATCATTGAAGGCATTACAAGTGGGTTGGGACTTGTAAGGAGTCTTCCAGAGAAGTTCATACGACCCACAAACATATGCGTTGTTGTGGCTTGCCCCACCCTCCCACCCCAATTCCCCATTCTCCATCCCCCCTCCCCTCCCCTCCCCCCCCTCATGGTATGGCTCGTGGTATGGTTTATTCCCAGGTGTTGCTGCTGATGACCCTTCGAGAGAAACACGTGGCCGTAAAAAAGCCCTGCGAAAGAGGAGGTAATGGCCTAGGTGTGGGTTTCGGCCCATGCCGCAACCGGTGCCTCACGGGTTTCCCTCTTAAGCTAAGTTGTGGCTTCTGGGTAGTGTTCTAGAAAAGTTCATGGCTCACTTCCCTCCCCCCTTCCCCCCTCCCATCCACCCTCGTGGTATGACTCGTGGTATGGTTTATGCTTGTTGTGGCTTGGAAAGACAGTGCCCAGCGGTTGGTGCTGATGACCCTTTGAGAGAAACACGTGGCCGTAAAAAAGCCCTGCGAAAGAGGAGGTAATGGCCTAGGTGTGGGTTTCGGCCCATGCCGCAAGCGGTACCTCACCGGTTTCCCTCTTAAGCTAGGTTGTGGCTTCTGGGTAGTGTTCTTGAAAAGTTTTTGATTCTCTCTCCCTCCCCTTCCCCTTTCCATCCCCCTTACCTCCCCTCCCCTTGTCGAAGAAATTATCGGATTGAAATTTTCGTGCTTAGTGGGGCCATCAAG
>CM053274.1:8848638-8858638 GCA_028583415.1 Protea cynaroides | reverse complement strand
GGAACTCACAACGGAACCGGCGTGCCACCGTCGGGCCCTCGGCCCGGCGTGTGCCGCCAAGAATCCGAATCTCACGAACGACTCTCGGAAACGGATATCTCGGCTCTCGCATCGATGAAGAACGTAGCGAAATGCGAAACTTGGTGTGAATTTTAGAATCCCGTGAACCATCGAGTCTTTGAATGCAAGTTGCGCCCCAGGCCATCGGGCCGAGGGCACGTCTGCCTGGGCGTCACGCGTACGTGGCCCCCCTCTGCCATCCCTATAGGACCCGTGTCAATCTAACCCGGTCATACCACCTTGAACCAGGTTTACCCATCATGGTCGAGTCAAATGGACCAAGGGCGTGAAGGAGATCGAGATCCCAGGTATAAAATCGACCCAAAAACATTTAAAATTAGGGGAGGGTCGCACACCCAGCTAAGCAGGGTCGGACCTCCCAAAACAGAAAGTCAGACCCTCGGTTTTGAAGGGAGGGTCAGATAGCTTAAGACCCTAGGGTCGACGGGATCATCGACCCTCCCATCGACCCTCGGTTTTTTCCGAATATAGAAATTAGGAAATTTCTACATTTTTCGATTGGGATTCTTTCCAAATCTCAATGGGACTTATTTAGGATGTTCCTAGTCTATTTAAAGGATGTCCCTAAGCCACTTTTACTCCTTTCACAACCCTAATCGAATTGAGAGAAAGAGAGGAGAAGGAAAGAATAAGAAGAAAGGGAAGGAAGAGAAATTAAGTCAAAAGAGAAGAGTTTCAGAGAAAGATTAACCTTCTCAGGTATGGATACTAATTCTACGAGTTTCTACAGACCTTAGGGTAGTAATTAATAAGAATGTGATCTCGGAGAAACCCAAACCATTAAGCTATGGTTAGGTTTTCATGGAAAACCATAGGAGGATGCATGAAAACTATTTAGATGGATTATACATGGTTCTAGACCATGGAATGAATGTTGAATGAATGTAGGAAGCAAGCCATAGGACCCCAAACACGAAGAATGGATTTAAAAGTGGGATTTGGACCAGAGTGCACCGAGGGTCGCACCCAGGGTCGATAGGCCATCCGACCCTAGGTGTTTATGACCATCGACCCTCAACATTCGGGAAGTCCAGAAAGAGGGGAGGGTCGATAGACCCATCGACCCTAGCATCGATCCTAGCATCGACCCTCAGTTGACATAATGGTTTTAAATTCCGAATTAATTCTAATTAAATTCTATCGACTTTGTTAGGTCTTCTAGCAATATAATAACAGTATAAAGGTGATTTTAAAGCTTGGAAAAGTATCTTTTAGCAAGCTAAGGTGAGGAACCTTAACACCAAACTAAATTGGTTAATAAGAAACTGATTTCTATTTCTTGAGTCCTATGCTATGCTTGATTCTGTGCGAATATGTTTGTAATGTGCATACAGCATGCCATCCAATATTTCTATTATTTCTTCATGCATATTTATTTTTTTGTTTATAACATGATGATGATGATGATGATAGGAATAGGCATGTGCTTGTATGTGTGTGGTTGATGTGCTTGATGCGAGCGAGTATCAGGGGAGGTGTGATGAGAACGTCAATAAACGTTAACCTTTGGCGGGTCTCAGCACTTTAGCTCTATCTCTAACTCAAGTCTTGTGAATTGGCATCGTCGTATCGCCATTACTTTAGCAGAACTATTATGTCGTAGAGTATCAGGGGAGGTGGTCTCGGTCCTTGTAGTCTTTGACTCTATCGGGGGGCCTTAGCTCTATCTCTATGGACATTTTAAGGGATACTGGGGTGAGGCCTTGGATACACTGTTTGGCATTAGGATTGGTTAGTTGCAAGCCCAGTTTGCAGCCCTCGCCAACAGGGGCTTACGTGTTGGTATGACACTATATAGCAATAAATGTAACCTTTGTTATATAATGTTCATGATTGGGTGCATGTGAGTTGACGATAAACGTGATCTTCGGGTAACGTCACACTCGTGTATAGAGGCAGAGTCAATAAACGCGACCTTTGGCTATCTCAACCTTTCTATTGCATACTGCAAACTTTAAATCAGACCAAAGATATAAATTGACTTTTTGCATGCATATGTAATGTTGCATTGTTTTGGCTACTTACTGAAACGTGTTTTGTGCTCTCCCCTCGACGTCGAATATTTTTAGTTGATGATGCAGGTTACATAGTTGAAGACTATATGAATGCTTCTACGTACGGGACGGTAGCAACAATGGAAGCTGGAGTTGAAGATGATACACACGACTCCTCTTGCGAGTGCAACTCGTGTGTATTTGACTATATATTTTTATAGGTTTCTTTATTGGATTTATAAGACATGTATTTGGTACTTAATTATTTATGTCTCAGTTGAGAACAGAATAATTTGCTATTAAATTAATGATATCATCTTAGTTGCTCAGTTCATTTTATTATAGATTTTCCGCTATTGTGTGTTACTCTGATTATGATTATGGATGTGTGAAAGTTTGGATAACGCGGGGATAGCCTATTAGAGATCCTGGTTGAACCGTTGGTTTGTTAGCAGTTCATCACACCATTCTGGTTAGAACAAAATTGGGGTGTGACAACTTGGTATCAGAGCATCTCAGGCCTTGCCCGCCGAACTGACACACATTCAAGACCATTGTGAACTGAGATAGGATAAATTAAAAGCTTTAATACAAACACACTGTAAGCACAAGTTATGATTGAAACCAAATTAAAAAGAGAATAATGCATCTATTAAAGAGAAAACAAGTTACATAGAGTGAGTGAGAAAAACAAAATATATATACATAACTAAAGCAGAGTACAGTCTATAACCCGGACAGTTACTCTGTAGTACAAGGAAAAATAAAAGTACACTCAGGAAGCTGGAGGCGAAGGAGGAGGTGGTGCCTCACGATCTCGGTCTTAGTCCTCAGCATAGACTCTAGTCAACCAGGCTATCTGAGTCTGGGTCGTCTGTAGACTAGCCGTGAGACAGACTATCCTCTGATCAGTCGCACGCTGCACCTCTAGGAGCTCTCCCATCCGCGCGTCTGATGCGTGCGGAGTAGCCAACAGCTCATCCATCCTCAAATCAAACCTGCACTGAGCATCCCTGAGCTCATGCAATATCTCCATCATATCAGAAGGTGGATGCGAAGGACCAGCCTCATGAGAAGGACCGGCCTCAGGTGCAGGAGCCACCGCAGAAGATGTACCAACTCCATCCGCCTGTGTGGGTGATGGCGGGGGTATCGCGTCGACATCCATATACATGCGATCGTCATCGACGATCGGATCCCCACAAGCTCTAGCAGCAGCAGCAGCAGCCTCAGCATCAGCCATCTCGATACGAGTGTGAGGGCACACCATCGCGTTCCTCTCCTCATCGCTAACCTCAGCATCTCGCAGACCCATCTTGCAGATAGCCTCCCAATCTAGAGGCAACGAGAAGGTCTTCTCCTGGATTTTCTCATCTACCAGATCCACCCCCAGACGGGTCAGTAACACTGTAATCATGCGTCCATAGGGTAGATTACCCCTATGACCAGACAATGTGGCACTAATCATCGTCCGCATGATGATGTAAGGAAGGCAGACCGGCTGACGAGTGCAGATGCTGTAGATCAAGAACTGGGTCAGCTGAGACATCCTCTCATAGTGCCTACTCTGCGAGATCAGATTATGCTGGATAATCTTGTAGAAGACTCGTGGAGCTGAACGCAAGTAGCAAGCTCTCATCTGCCATCTATCGGGACGGAGCAACTGGTTGTCAATCTCTGCCCTCATCTCCATCTCAACAAACTGTGGCTCTCCTGGCGCACAATACACCATAGGTCCATCATAGGGAATGCCCAATAGATCGGCCAGTTGCCGATAATCAAAAGAAATGTGCACCCCCTTGACATAACTGGTGATGCACAATTCCTGACCGTGCTCAATGTCGTTGTAATTCCCCACCACCTGGAGATTACAATAGAACTGGCGTACCAAGTCTGGACATGTGCACGCATCGTATGTGATGACAGAGAGCTGCCCCATATTACCAAACGCTCCCTCTACATTGAACAAGGCTAGCTCAGCCAAGTTCACCATGCGACCCCCTTCAACCTTCTTACGGGCATAGTCAGCATACTGTGCCTCGGCTTCATTCGAACGGAAGCGAAGCGGATCACGCACCCTGGGTACTTTGGTACGAGCCATAGTATCTGCAAAATAAGAAAGAGGAAGGAAACAAGGAGTTAATAGGATAAAAATCCAAAATTTGATTTAATAACGACGTAAGTTGACCATAAAGCCCCATTTCTCGCCATACAAGTGGGCATAAGAACTTACGTAGGTTAAAACATGTCCTACAACCCACATGCAGTAGGAAATTTTAACTGACGATGTCCAATTTGAAGAAATTCAAGAAAAATAGAAAATGTTGACAAAGAAGGGGCAGAATTCAGTTTCTCGGGAACCAAACTTCCCCGGACACGCAAGCTCATACTTTCAGCAACAAAGGCTAAGAAGTGTCTTGAGAAGGGAGCAGTCGGGTATCTAGTATCAGTGGTCGACCTAGCCAAGGAAGTACCACGAATGGAAGACATTGATGTTGTTCGGGATTACCCTGATGTATTTTCGGAGGAACTACCCGGATTACCACCCGACCGTGCTACAGAGTTTGTAATAGACCTGATACCTGGAGCCGCACCCGTATCAAAAGCACCTTATAGAATGGCTCCTACTAAACTGAAGGAATTAAAAGTACAACTACAAGAAGTGTTAGACAAGGGTTATATTCGACCCAGTATATCTCCATGGGGAACACCGGTACTGTTCGTGAAAAAGAAGGATGGTAGCGTTCGATTGTGTATCGACTATCAGGAGTTGAACAAACTGACAATCAAGAATCGATATCCACTACCCAGGATCGATGACTTGTTCGATCAGTTACAAGGAGCAAAAGTGTTTTCTAAGATCGATTTTTTATCGGGCTATCATCAGCTGAAGATTAAAGAAGGTGATATTCCGAAGACTGCATTCAGGACCAGATATGGACATTATGAAATTTTGGTTATGTCATTCGGATTAACTAATGCACCGGAAACGTTCATGGAACTTAGTCTTCCACGATATGTTGGATATGTCAGTTATAGTATTTATTGACGACATTGGTATATTCCAAGGATAAGGAAACCCATATCAAAAACCTAAACGCAGCCCTACAGCGTTTAAGGAAAGAGAAGCTATATGCCAAATTTTCTAAGTGTGAGTTTTGGCTAAGTGAAGTCGCATTCCTAGGCCACGTGGTATCCGCAGAAGGAATCAAAGTGGACCCCAGCAAAATCGAGGCTATTGTGAAGTGGGAAGCACCAAAGAGCGTTTCAGAAATTAGAAGTTTTCTGGGTCTAGCTGGTTATTATCGAAGATTGGTAGAAGACTATTCTCGGATTGCCGTACCTCTCACCAGCTTGACTAAGAATGGCGAGAAGTTTGTGTGGACCGACAAATGTGAGAAGAGCTTCCAGACATTGAAGGCCAGATTGATATCCACCCCGATTTTGACCATTTCCATTCTAGGATAGACATTTACTTTATACACTGATGCATCGGGATTGGGATTAGGATGTGTGCTCATGCAAGGAGAGCAAGTGATTGCTTATGCTTCAAGACAGTTAAAGGTACATGAGAAAAATTATCCCACTCATGATCTGGAGCTAGCGGCAGTAGTACATGCGGTCAAGATATGGAGACATTACCTATACGGGGAGAAATTTCAGATTAAGTCGGACCATAAAAGTCTTACTTATCTATTTAATCAGAAGGAGTTGAATATGAGACAAAGGAGATGGCTGGAACTATTGAAAGACTATGATTGTGATATCCAGTATCATCCGGGAAAAGCGAATGTGGTAGCGGATGCATTGAGCAGAAAAGCAATGATAAAATCTCAAGGAGAAGTTAGCACGACTGCAGCAATGTGTACCAACGGAATGATGTTCAATCACGGCAACGAGCAGTATGTGATAGATACAACAGATAAATCAGCTAACCAAGGGTTTATTCATCGGTTCTCGAATATGTTCGTGGCATTGAAGATTATACCGGATATAGTGGACGAAGTAAAGACAGTTATCAAATCAGATCCTTATCTGAGAACAGTACAAGAAGATATTGAGAAAGGTAGGACCAACCCTGTGTTCACCTTGGATGACGAGAAGGTACTGAAATATAAAGGGAGAATATGTGTACCTGAAACAGAAAAGTATGGACATTAGACACCGACCGATGAAAGAAGCCCATACCACCATCTATTCGATACATCCCGGAAGTACAAAAATGTATCATGATCTGAAGAAATTATATTGGTGGAGGGGAATGAAAGCGGATGTAGCTAAGTTCGTGTCTCAATGCCTAAATTGTCGAAAGTAAAAGCCGAACGACAAAGACCCGCAGGATCATTACAGCCATTACCAGAACCAGCATGGAAATGGGACTGCATCACTATGGACTTCGTCACACGACTACCATTGACTCCTCGAGTAGTTGACGCAGTTTGGGTGATTGTGGACCGTCTGACTAAAACAGCTCGCTTCATACCGATACGACCCCAATATACACTAGAAAGGTTAGCAAAGCTGTATGTGGATAATATTGTTCGGTTACATGGTGTTCCAGAAAGCATTGTGTCCAATAGAGATCCACGATTTACTTCCAAATTTTGGGAAGGACTACAAAAGGCTATGGGTATGACATTGAAGTTTAGTACTGCATTCCACCCATAGACAGATGGACAGTCAGAACGTACAATCCAGATTCTAGAAGATATGCTACGAGCATGTGTGATTGATTTCAAAGGATCATGGGATGAAAAGTTACCATTGATCGAGTTCGCTTACAATAACGGCTATCGGGCTACTATACGAAGTCACCTTATGAAGCACCGTATGGCGGGAAGTGTCGAACTCCCTTGTTTTGGAATGAAGTTGGAGAACGTAGGATTGTTGGACCGGAATTTGTTGAAGAGACTTGTCGAGTGGTCGACATCATCAAGGAAAGAGTAAGAACAGCTCAGAACCGTCAGAAGCAATATGCAGATACTCGACGAAGGGATCTAGAGTTCGCCGTAGGTGATAAAGTATTTCTGAAGGTATCGCCTATGCGAGGATTAAAGAGGATCGGACAGAAAGGAAAACTAAGTCCAAGATATGTCGGACCATATGAAATTCTAGCTAAGCGTGGAAAAGTGGCTTATCAGTTAGCACTACCACCATCTATGTCAAGTGTGCATGACGTATTTCACATTTCCCTATTGAAGAAGTATGTCAAAGACCCAACGCATGTCTTGACAGTAGATTTACCGGAATTGACTGATGATTTGACATTCGAAGTAACACCAGCAGAAATCACCAGCTGAAAGGTTCAACATCTACGCAACAGAGATATCTACTATGTTAAGGTCATATGGAAAAGTAGAGACATGGAAGAAATTACATGGGAAGAAGAAAATGCTATGCGGAAACAATACCCACACTTATTTGATTCAGAAGGTACGTACAATTTTGAGGACAAAATTTTTATAAGTTGGGGGGAGTTGTAAGACCCGTGTCAATCTAACCCGGTCTTACCACCTTGAACCAGGTTTACCCATCATGGTCGAGTCAAATGGACCAAGGGTGTGAAGGAGATCGAGATCCCAGGTATAACATCGACCCAAAAATATTTAAAATTAGGGGAGGGTCGCACACCCAGCTAAGCAGGGTCGGACCTCCCAAAATAGAAAGTCAGACCCTCGGTTTTGAAGGGAGGGTCGGACAGCTTAAGACCCTAGGGTCGACGGGATCATCGACCCTCCCATCGACCCTCGGTTTCTGCCGAATGTAGAAATTAGAAAATTTCTATATTTTTCGATTGGGATTATTTCCAAATCTCAATGGGACTTATTTAGGATGTTCCTAGTCTATTTAAAGGACGTCCCTAAGCCACTTTCACTCCTTTCACAACCCTAATCGAATTGAAAGAGAGAGAGGAGAAGGAAAGAGGAAGAAGAAAGGGAAGGAAGAGAAATTAAGCCAAAAGAGAAGAGTTTCAGAGAATGATTAACCTTCTCAGGTATGGATACTAATTCTATGAGTTTCTACAGACCTTAGGGTAGTAATTAATAAGAATGTGATATCGGAGAAACCCAAACCATTAAGCTATGGTTAGGTTTTCATGGAAAACCATAGGAGGATGCATGAAAACTATTTAGATGGATTATACATGGTTCTATACCATGGAATGAATGTTGAATGAATATAGGAAGTAAGCCATGGGACCCCAAACACGAAGAATGGATTTAAAAGTGGGAATTAGACCAGAGTGCACCGAGGGTCGCACCTAGGGTCAATAGGCCATCCGACCCTAGGTGTTTATGACCATCGACCCTCAGCATTCGGGAAGTCCAGAAAGAGGGGAGGGTCGATAGACCCATCGACCCTAGCATCGATCCTAGCATCGACCCTCAGTTGACAGAATGGTTTTAAATTCTGAATTAATTCTAATTAAATTCTATCGACTTTGTTAGGTCTTCTAGCAATATAATAACAGTATAAAGGTGATTTTAAAGCTTGGAAAAGTATCTTTTAGCGAGCTAAGGTGAGGAACCTTAACACCAAACTAAATTGGTTAATAAGAAACTTATTTCTATTTATTGAGTCCTATGCTATGCTTGATTCTGTGCGAATATGTTTGTAATGTGCATACAACATGCCATCCAATATTTCTATTATTTGTTCATGCATATTTACTTTTTTGTTTATAACATGATGATGATGATGTTGATAGGAATAGGAATGTGCTTGTATGTGTATGGTTGATGTGCTTGAGGCGAGCGAGTATCAGGGGAGGTGTGATGAGAACGTCAATAAACGTTAACCTTTGGCGGGTCTCAGCACTTTAGCTCTATCTCTAACTCAAGTCTTGTGCATTGGCATCGTCGTATCGCCATTACTTTAGCAGAACTATTATGTCGTAGAGTATCAGGGGAGGTGGTCTCGGTCCTTGTAGTCTCTGACTCTACCGGGGGGCCTTAGCTCTATCTCTATGGATATTCTGTGGGATGCTGGGGTGAGGCCTTGGATACACTGTTTGGCATTAGGATTGGTTAGTTGCGAGCCCAGTTTGCAGCCCTCGCCAACAGGGGCTTACGTGTTGGTATGGCACTATATAGCAATAAACGTAACCTTTGTAATATAATGTTCGTGATTGGGTGCATGTGAGTTGACGATAAACGTGATCTTCAGGTAACGTCACACACTCGTGTATAGAGGCGGAGTCAATAAACGCGACCTTTGGCTACCTCAACCTTTCTATAGCATACTGCAAACTTTAAACCAAACCAAAGATATAAATTGACTTTTTGCATGCATATGTAATGTTGCATTGTTTTGGCTACTCACTGAGCCGTGTTGTGTGCTCACCCCTCGACGTCGAATATTTTTAGTTGATGATGCAGGTTAATGATATCATCTTAGTTGCTCAGTTCATTTTATTATAGATTTTCTGCTATTGTGTATTACTCTGATTATGATTATGGATGTGTAAAAGTTTGGATAACGCGGGGATAGCCTATTAGAGATCCTGATTGAACCGTTGGTTTGTTAGCAGTTCATCACACCATTCTGGTTAGACCAAAATTGGGGTGTGACAGTCCCTATGGTGGCAGAGCGCGGAGCGGAGATTGGCCCCCCATGCTCCTCTCGGGGCTTGGCCAGCCCAAAGAGAAGGCCCTCAGTGCGGCGAGCGCCGCGACGAGTGGTGGACGAAGCTGATTCGCCATGGCTCGGACTTAGCGAGCGCCTCGCCTCCGCGGGCCCCTTTGAACCCCCTGTGTGCGTCGTGGTCCTCACCGACCGACGAAGCTCCGACAGCGACCCCAGGTTAGGCGGGCCTACCCACTGCGTTTAAGCATATCAATAAGCGGAGGAAAAGAAACTTACGAGGATTCCCCTAGTAACGGCGAGCGAACCGGGAAGAGCCCAGCTTGAGAATCGGGCGGCTT
>CM053274.1:8829543-8843138 GCA_028583415.1 Protea cynaroides | reverse complement strand
AGATGATGTCTAATGGTCGGTTTTCATGAAGGAGCTAACTTTGTTTGGTCGAGTCAGCTTGTATGTGTATGTGCATCCTTCTCATGTCCAGTCACTTCTGAGTCTTAAACTTCGTTCATTATTTATATAAAAATAAAATTAAAAAAAAACAAAAAAAAAAAAAAAAAAAAGAAAAAAAAAAAAAAAAAAGAAAGGTTGAACTAGGGAGGATATAATTGTCTAGACTTAAGAGAAAACCTGAGTGAGTAGACAAAACATCCACTCTTATTACTTCCACTCATAAGAATGTCTCATCATCACCGGTTCATGTCTCGGTTCATGTTCATATGGAGGACTTTTGTACCTCAAAGTATTGGAATAGTTGGAAGACAGTATATTGAGAGCCCAAATATTACAGAGCGGAATTGAAATTTCCCAGATCAGAGTTGAGGAATCCAAGAGGTTAGAAAGCTGAATCATAAATTCTGAGAGATTACATGTTTCTTTCCCATGCTAGCATACCTGCCAAATTTAAATGAAAAAAAACTGAGATTGGAAAGCATTTCGTTCACCCTTGGCAATTGAGCCACTTTGACTGAAGGAGTTGGTTTCTGACTCCCAAATTACTTTCATCAACCAAGGTGACCATAACTCAAAGGAGTAGCCCTCGAACCTTTAAGAATGGCCCACCCACCTCCCAAAATCAAGGATGAAAAGGAAGACCATGTGGTCAATTGTATCCCAAAATTAAGGTAGCCTAAAAATGAACTTCATGTGCACCCTAAACTGGGGCAAAACCAAAATGTTAGTATACCCTAAATTGGGGCACAACAAAAATATCAGTGCACCCTAAACTGGGGCATATTAAAGTGTTAATGGATTCAAGGTGGGGCAAACCAAAAAGGTGATGGACCAACTGGGGTATAGGTCAGAGTTTCATGACAGCCAAACTGGGGCATAAGATTGGAATACATTTAACCCAAATTGAGGCATTGGCCAAGTGAATGTCAAACCCAAATTGGGGCATAAATCAAAATGATAATAGACTCAAGAGGGGTTTATCTCAAGATGGAAAGAGTCGAACACATGTCAATAGATAGGCGTAATGAGCCTTACTAGCGAAAATCTAAACATAAATTCGGTCCTACAACCGATCATAAGTTGGCGTCAATGATGTCGTATCCAATTGGGGTAACTCGGTGAATTACTTGTTTAAACTGGCTACCATTGGTATCTGATAGGTCATCTATGTTTGGGCTTAAGTTCGATGTGTCTGTAGACGGTCCAGTCCAAAATGCTCTGAAAAAAATGAACAATAATTATCTCATTTGAGACATCAACAACAGTGCTTTACTATTTCCAATCCATTCCTTCCCAGTTTGATATTTATTCCTCTTCCATGTCCGTTGCTAATTCTAACTCTGATGACGATTGAGATGAAGGGCCACAACCTGAACTTCTACTCCATCGGCCTTTAGAGAAATGAAAGCTCAACACACACGTGAAAGTTATAGATGATTAAGTTGAAATCATGCAAGCATTCTCAAAGATACAAGTTGGTACATCAAAATGTCATCCCATTTGATCAATTTACAGAAAGAATTTTTTAGGGGATATTTCTACAAGGACCATTCAAATGATTAAGTCTTTTACAAGTGCATGACATCTACAGACATAAAACATGCTACGGATCAACCTCAAAGTCAAAGATGAGCACAAAAAAAAAAAAAAAAAAAAGAGAGAAAAGAAAAAACGGAAGGAAAAAAAAAAAAAAAAAAAAAAGAAAAAAAAAAGAGAAAAAAAAAAAGAAAAAGAAAGAGCTATACAAAATAATGAGGTTGGTTAGCATACTACATTGGAACAATGATGGTCGACAAGTTCAACTCTGGTGCATAGACATGGAGCAACTACTTTGAAACACTAATGATGAGTGAGTTTGATTACAAGGCATGTACATGGGGCAACTCCTTTGGAGCCTTGCTGATGGACGAGTTAAGTTATAAAGCAATAAGACAATTGGTACTTATACAATGACATATAGACACCATTTCTTAGAACCTGATTGGAGAGCTGATCATTTGTTGTGATTCACGTTGTGTGTTGAGCTAGATTTTTGATATTGGTCACTACATCCCGCCCATACAGGGGGTGGTCTCATCACTTTGTTGTCATCAGAGGTTTTTTTCTTTTCGGCTAAAGACTCTCTCTCCCGTCCATCAATCTGACGGTCTTCCACAGAGTCTACATTACATGCCCTTATTTCAAATGTTACAAAATTTTATCGTATCGTTTCTTGTGAACATATCGTCTTGTTATGCATAAATATTGTTCAATAAATCTGACTGAAATATCTATCTGTCGTTCATCATTTCGACGACGTCCAAGAATTCCATAGTCCTTTGTTGCTAGCCAATAAAATGGCATCGCCTAGTGGAGATCAAACCATTTTACATAAACAACCATACACTCTCCCAATGGCAGACCCATTGGACAATTTCTTATCTATCCATCTGGACCTTCATCGTCATACTTGTATACATACTTAAAGGATTTGGGCCGAAACATGGTTGCAACTGATTCAGCATCTGAGCATAGTTTGTTGAAATTTGTTTTTTATCTGAATGATACCGAGAGGAGAAAGCATTCTTTGACGTTTTTCTAAAGATTAGTGTAGGGTCGCATCTCCTTAAGGTTATTTCTATTGATGACTCAAAAGTCGCCTGTCTATCAATGTGTGCAGACTTGAACTTAGACACTGGGGCAAAATCACCCATTTATCCAAACATCATGAGTTTAGTTGAGCCCCTTGTTTGAAACTCTAGCTGAGTTCATTTGCATGTAAGAGAAAGATGACTCATACAAATTTGAGTCGTTATCATCATTTGCCCCTTATTAAAATGACCTGATTGCCCTTTGAGCAAAGTGAAACCCATATAAATTTGGCAGGAATGCAGAACATATCAAAATTGCCTTTTAAAGAAAAGAAACACGTTTCTCTCGGTCTAGATTAAGTCAAGTCAAGGAAAGTCGATCAAATCATGATCTCTAGTTCCTCTTGGATTTCAAGAAATGTTAGTGGACAAAGTACAGATGCTGAGCCCCATTATGGCTACCTCAATATTTATGGAAAGTTCAACCCACTTTGGGAATGAAGAAAGATGAAGAAAGAAATTGAAAAGAACAAGAAAAAAAAAAAGAGAGAAAAGGAAAGAAATGTGAAAGTACAGAGAAGAAAGAAGACTGAATAAAAGCAGGATTAGAATGGAAAAGAGAACAAGATGCAAGCAAAGAAAAGAAAGAAAGAAAGATCATGGAAAGAGAGAAAAAAACCATCCCGAACTACGCGGAACCTGATTCTGGAGGGACGGAAATCCCAAAGGATACGTAGGCAATTTGGGACACCCCAAATTCGGTCCAAAGGCTACACATCCAAAGGCTACACATCCAAAGGCTACACAGTCAAAGGCTATACATTCAGAGGTTACAAATTCAGAGCACAAAGCACAGTTACAGTTACATCACGAGCGGTCTTGAGCCAAAGTCACAGACCTGATGAGGTCGCTACTCAAGAAGCGTGACGGTTACAGTTACATCACGAGTGGTCTTGAGCCAAAGTCATAGACCTGATGAGGTCGCTACTCAAGAAGCTTGACAGTTACAGTTACATCATGAGCGGTCTTGAGCTAAAGTCACAGACCCGATGGGGTCGCTACTCAAGGAGCTTGACAGTTACAGTTACATCATGAGCGGTCTTGAGCCAAATTCACAGACCTGATGAGGTCGCTACTCAAGGAGCATGACATCTACAGTTGTTTGTTGTACAGTGTGAACAAAAAAAAAAAAAAAAAAAAAAAGGGGGGAGGAGAATAGTTACAGCATCAGTTCAAGAGAGCAATGGTAGAATTCGGATCAAGTGCAGAATAATGCAAAAATGGGCTACTTTTATCTTCAGCCTCAATTGCCCACAATCGCGGTCGAAGAGGGGCATCTGTAAATACCCCATTTTTGCCATCCCAGCTAAACAAAGTCCTGCTGGTGTGAGGACAACAAAAGGAAGAAAGGTGATCGAAAGTTTGGATTCTTGACTGTGAACTCGAGGAAGTTTTCAATGGATCTGTGAATTTGAGGAAGTTTTCAATGGGTCCACAGCAAGGTCATGGGTTATAATTTTGCATGGATGCGTAGGTCATAGAATTATCTTCGAAACGAGACCAGAATTGCTCAATTTTGATATCAAATGAGGAAGATATGACCATTTTAGTCAGATGATACATATGAGGGAGGTTTATGAAATTATTATAAATAATCCTAGGGGCCTTCATGCAAATTATCCTAAGTTGGATTGTTTGAATTTCAAATCATCATATCTTAATCATCCGACATCGGATTCAGATGATCCCAAGACCATTATTCTTCATTCATGATGTTCTACAAAATGGACGTAAAAAATCCCAGGTAGAAGTCACCAGTGGGTCCCATGCAAGCTTGCATGCAAAATTATCGTCAGAACTTCAAAGCTGCATATCTTTTCCGTTCTACATCGGATTCAGGTGATTCCAGTTCCTATATTCCTCATTTTCAATGTTCTACAAAATGAAAGCAAAAAATTTGGAATAGAGGCCATCGGAAAATTCCATGCGGGATGACAGCGGAAATGAGCCATGAAATGACAAGGAGAGAAAATCCAGTTAATTCCAATTAATCCAGTCAACTCAATTCAAGCCAGTTTTGGTCCAACCTAGCTCAACCCATATCAGTTTAACTCAGTCAACCTAAGTCAGTCTCAACCCATTTCGAACCAGTTCATTCATGTGCATAGTATTTATATATATTATACATATTATATATATATATATATATATATATATATATATATATATATATATATATATATATATATATGTATGTATGTATGTTATTAAATATATGTGTATATATGTATATAATATATATTATTATATGTAAATGATAATCCAAAAGATTTTGAGAAGAAAAAGGAAAGAGGGGAAAGAGAAACGTGAAAGTGAAGGGGGATTTTGGTTTTGGAGATAATCCAAAAGATTTTTGAGAAAAAATGGAAAGAGGGGAGAGAAAAAACGTGGAAGAGAAGGGGATTTAGGGTTTTGAGATAATCCAAAAAGATTTTGAGAAGAAAAAGGAAAGAGGGGAGAGAGAAAACGTGAAAGAGAAGGGGATTTAGGGTTTTGAGATAATCCAAAAGATTTTTGAGAAAAAAAAGGAAAGAGGGGAGAGAAAAAACGTGGAAGAGAAGGGGATTTAGGGTTTTGAGATAATCCAAAAAGATTTTGAGAAGAAAAAGGAAAGAGGGGGGAGAGAAAACGTGAAAGAGAAGGGGATTTAGGGTTTTGAGATAATCCAAAAGATCTTGAGAAGAAAAAAGGAAAGAGAGAGGAATAAAAGAAAAAAAGAAAAAGAAAAAAGGGGGAAAAAGATTCCCCTTCACGTTTTCTAGAAAGAAAACGTGAAAGAGAGAGAGGAGAAAGAAAGAAAGAAAAAAAGGAAGGAAAGAAAAAGGAAAAAAATATATTTTTTAGAAAAAAGGATCTTCTAGAAAATGAGTGAAAAATTATAAATAGGCAAGAGGAGGATCCTTTTTTCCAGAGCAGAGAGAGAGGGGAACGTGGGTGAGAGAGAGAAACGTGAGTGAGAGAGAGAAAACGTGAAAGAGGGAGAAAGAAAGAGAGAGAAAAGAGAAAAGAAAGAAAGGAGAAGAAGAAAAGAGAGAAAGAGAAGAGAGAAAGAAGCAGAAGAAAGGAGAAGGAGGATTCACATTCAAAGGGGGTTGATACAACCTACAATCACCCTTCATCAATGGTTTCACTCAATTTGAGCCCAAGGTTAGTACTCTAAACAAATTTAGAGGTCGTTATAATGCCCGAATGCCAATTTTGCTTGAAAAAAGCTAATTTTCATGAAATCTCAATCATGAATGCTCTATTACATGCTTGTTAATGTTAGGATGCCTATGTCTAACATTTTTCATGAATGATAATTTGTCTAAGCTATTCAATGATTAATTTTTGATTGATATACAATGATGTTTGATGTTTTTTGTAAATTTCATAAAGTGATTTTCTGATATGAAAATTCCAGATTTAGGGTTCAAACTTAGGACGTACATCTTATGTATTTTTTCTAAGCTTTTGAAGCCCAAACTTTTATGGGAGTCTCTCTGATATGATAAAAGACTACCCTAAAAATTTCGTTCCATTTGGAATTGGGGAAATATATCAAAAAATTTGTCTTTGACATTGCTATTTTTCTCGGATGTCATGCAATCCTCCATCGGAAAGTCTCTAGACAAAGGCCTTATGGCCATAATCAGAAAATCCACTTAACATGAACTTTTTAGACATGAAAGTCTTCTAAAAAATGGCACTAGTTTCATATTTTTTCCATTTTTCTTTGAATTGATATCAATTTTTAAGTGCATAGTGCTTTGATTTCAAATCTGTCATGATGTGCTGATTTGCATGATTGAAAAAGTCATTTTTCACAAAGAAAATATACTGTTTTAACTTGTTTTTCTTAATGAAATTTTAGATCAGACAGTTATCTACATAGATATATATCTGTATTTAATTTTCATTAAGAATAGAATTTTATTTGGAATTTATGGTGCAACTGGTCAAAAATCTGGAACAGACCTGACCAATGTATTTGCCTGTACTTTGATGAATATTTTCGACCTGCCTATGGTATCTTTTAGGATTAGCTTCCTTGAGACAAAATGTTGGCCTTTGAGTCTTATTTCCAGGGATATCTTTTAAGAATTTTTTGAGTAAGTACAGTGCCTTATGTGCCCATTTTGGTCCAGCCTGACAAAACTGTCATCTTGCTGCGTGTTCCATCATGTTTTGATTGATTCTCATATGCTTTGGTTGTTTCTCACATTCCATATTTGATGTTATATTTGTTCAAATGCTATGTTCAGATGCTCGTATGCATACACTATTATAATTGGAATGGTCACACTGCCATAATTGGAATAGTCACACTGCCATAATTGGAATGATCACACTGCCATAATTGGAATAATCACATTGCCATGATTGGAATGCTACACATGCTTATTGCCATATTTGTCTACTACACTTGCTCACATATTACTGCCATGTTTGGATGCACACTTACCATGTTTGTATTGATTCACATGCTCACTTGCCATTTTTGACTGATGTGTTGCTAAATTTAAATATATTTCCAACATGCTATATTTGGATGCTTACACTGCTATATTTAAGCTCACATTGCTTTGTTAGATTGTTTACATTGTACAACAACTAGGGCAAGATACACCCTAAGATGGAAAGAATTGAACAATTAGGGTAGTGAAACCCTAAAAATGGAAAGAATAATTAAGGCAAAATAAACCCTAGAATAAAGAGAATAATTAGGGTATGAAACCCTAAAAAATTAAAATCACAATGAAAAGGGATAGGAAACCCTAGAAACCTAAGAATGGAAACAAATAAAAATGGTAGGAATTTAGGTCTCATCCCTAGATCCTATTAACAAAATTAGAAATAATTTGGTACACATCCCAAATAAAAATGGTAGGAATTTAGGTCTCATCCCTAGATCCTATTAACAAAATTAGAAATAATTTGGTACACATCCCAAATAAAAATGGTAGGAATTTAGGTCTCATCCCTAGATCCTATTAACAAAATTAGAAATAATTTGGTACACATCCCAAATAAAAATGGTAGGAATTTAGGTCTCATCCCTAGAACCTATTGACAAAGATAGAAAGAATTTGGTACACATCCCAAATAAAAATGATAGGAATCTAGGTCTCATCCCTAGATCCTATTGACAAAAATGGAAACAATAAAAATGGTAGGAATTTAGGTCTCATTCCTAGATCCTATTGACAAAAATGGAAACAAATAAAAATGGTAGGAATTTAGGTCTCATCCCTAGATCCTATTGACAAAAAATGGAAGGAATTTGGTACACATTCCAAATCCGACTCCCACCCATTTTCGAACTACGTCGTACCTGATTTCTAGGGTAAACCCTAGAATACGTAGGCAATTTGGGAATCCCAAATATGGTACAAAGCCACCCATCAACCATACATCCAGCATAAACTTCAACTTGAACAACAAAGAATCTAATTGAAGCACATGCATAAATCACTTCCATAATCTTTAATCACACAACCCATTTTCGAACTACGTTTTTGGACTTGATTTTCAGGATTGGAATACGTAGGAAGTTTGAGATGTCTTACACATCTCAGATTCAGTCCAAGATCGAACCATCTTTGGTTCGGTTCACTGTATAATATTGTACATTACATTTGCTTGTTTATTTACTTTAAAACATGATTGGCAGAACCCTAGGTTAGAATAACTTAGCAACTTGGTTTAGGACGTCCCCCCATTGAACCCTAGTCATCCAGTTGACCAAGCATAGTCAAAATTAGAATTTAAGGAATGTTTAGGAGGCCAATATTGATCGGGCGGTTTGGGTGCCTAATACCTTCCCATAACCGTACCCTGAATACTTACCCGATCTCTGGCAGACCAAAGAACTGATACATTGGGTCACGAGTCAATAGAAGTCTTACCTTAGGGTGAGGCTACATTTTTAGAGGTCCTAGACCTTAATCTAGGTGGCGACTCCAACAGAACAAATCGATCTTCATCGATACAGGAAACACATTTCCATCCAGAGGAGGAGGTTCACGTCAATTTTCCATTGTCCTCACAGTGCCCATGGCTGCCCCATGTGTGTGACCGTGGCTCTTGCTTGGTGCTAATGGCAGCCCCATGACTCTGCCCATGGCCATGGCTGGGTGCCCATTGGCTGCCCCATGTGTGTGGCCGTGGCCCTGGCTAGGTGCCCATAGCGGCCCTGTGTGTGTGGCCATGGCCCTGGCTGGGTGCCCATGGCTGCCCCATGTGTGTGGCCTTGGCCCTGGCAGGTGCCAATGGCAGCCCCAAGACTCTGCCCATGGCCATGGGTGGGTGCCCATGGGCAGCCATGGGCATAGGCAGTGCCACGGCCATGCACATGGGCGCCCATGCGCACAGCCACGGCCACCCACATGGGGCAGCCATGGCCATGGGCATAGTCATGGGGCTGCCATTAGCACCTAGCCAGAGCCACGGTCACACACATGGGGCAGCCATGGGCACCCAAACTGGGCCACGGCCACGCACATGATGCGCGCAGCCAGTGTCACGGCCACGCACATGTTGCGCGTCGCCAATGTCACGGCCACGCACATGGTGCGCGCAGCCTTGTCATGGCCACACACATGGTGCGCGCAGCCAATGCCACGGCCAAGTACATGCCGCGTGCATCCATGCGCACGGCCGTGAGTGCCACGGCCGCGCACATTGTGCGCGCAGCCAGTGTCATGGCTGCGCACATTGTGCGCACAGCCAGTGTCATGGCCGCGCACATTGTGCGTGCAGCCAGTGTCATGGCCGCGCACACAGTGCGCACAGCCAGTGCCACGGCCACGCACTTGGGGCAGCCATGCGGCACGGGCATAGGCAGTGCCACGGCCACTGACATGGGGCAGCCATGGCCATAGCTAGGGCCATGGCCACCCTCATGGGGCAGCCAAGGCCACGGCCACGCACATGGTGCTGCCGATGCCACAGCCTTGTGCCACGGCCACACACATGGTCACAGCCACACTTGAGGTCAGGATGGCCACACACATGGCCATAGCCATGGCCACTGCCACACACATGGTGCAGTCACGCCCACAGCCATGTGGCACGGTTGCACCACGACGTGCATGGGTAAGCACAACGTCTCATACTTGTTCTAATTCTCACGTGCAAAATGATCTTTATGTTTGAAAACACCTTGCAAAAGGTTTTTTGGTGATCAAAGTATGGATTGCTTGTATATTTTTCCATCTTATAGTGTGCTTTTATGACTTATCGGTAAAGTTAACTGAGATACTAATCATAAAATATAAAAAAATATCAAACCTTTTCTGAATGTTCCAGTTATTTTTCTATAAATTCTATGGAATTTTTTGAGACATGTAAAACTGGTCCCATTAAAAAATTCAATAAAATAAAGTTTTGGTGATTTTTCAAAATGTTTATCAAAAAAAATTAATAAAAAATAAAATAATTATCGAAAAATTATGAATTTTTTTTTAAATGAAAACTTGAATTTTTCACTACAATCCTACCAAGTTTCATCATATTTAAATGTTTGTAGCTCCGAAAAAGGCCAGTATGATTTTTTGAAATAGGTGATGTCTCCTTCTGGAAAAGTGCAAAAAGCTTAAGAGGTACCTTGAGGGGGGGGGGGTCTCCTCAATGGGGGTGGGCATGCATGGGCAGGCAATCGGCTGCCACGGGGGCTGCGTGGGCAAGGTAGGCATGCGCAAATGAGGCATGGCACTGTGAAACCTTGCCGATAAGATACTCGTCCCAATAAAAGCACGTCGTACCCATGCCGTGGGCGGTATGGCTGCCACCGTAGGCGGCCATGCACCCCGGCAGGCTGCCTTGGGCAGCCTGTGGGCACAGTTGGTCGGCCAAACGAAGCTATGTGCGGGTGGTTCCGTTGGTCCCTCGTATGCATGATGTGTATGCCATGCGCCCCGGCAGGCTGCCTTCGGCAGCCACGCCGCGCACAAGGCTGGGCGCCATGGGCAGCCTGTGGGCACAGTTGGTCGGCCAAATGAAGCTATGTGCGGGTGGTTCGGTTGGTCCCTCGTATGCATGATGTGTATGCCATGCGCCCCGGCAGGCTGCCTTGGGCAGCCACGCGTGCACAAGGCTGGGCGCCATGGGTAGCTTATGGGCACAGTTGGTCGACCAAATGAAGCTATGTGCGGGTGGTTCGGTTGGTCCCTCATATGCTTGATGTGTATGTGTGTGGGCTTATGGGTGGTCACGTCGAAGGTTACATGTGCATCGGTTGGTCTCGGAAGAACAATGGGGCCGATTGCACATTGATAGGCACTCCGCCCGCACACATGTGAACATGCTCGCGGGCATGGATGCACATCGAGGCACAAGCTTGTGGGTATATGCCCGCACATCGTTGGATAGGCATTCGGGTATGGCCCTTCATGCTTGTAGGCGTGCATGCAAATCATCACACATGCTTGCGGGCATGGCTGCATTTTGTTGCACAGCATGTGCAGCAGTGCGCAGCTATGACTGCAAGCTTGCTTGTGACCGTTCATGCACGCCCGCAAGCATGTGCAGGGCCCCATGATTGAAGGCATAGCAAGTGGGTTGGGACTTTTAAGGAGTCTTCCAGATAAGTTCATACGACCCACAAACATATGCCTTGTTATGGCTTGCCCCCCAATTCCCCATTCCCCATTCCCCATCCCCATCCCCCCCTCCCCTCCCCTCCCCCCTCGTGGTATGGCTCGTGGTATGGTTTATTCCCAGGTGTTGCTGCTGATGACCCTTCGAGAGAAACACGTGGCCGTAAAAAAGCCCTGCAAAAGAGGAGGTAATGGCCTAGGTGTGGGTTTCGGCCCATGCCGCAAGCGGTGCCTCACGGGTTTCCCTCTTAAGCGAGGTTGTGGCTTCTGGGTAGTGTTCTAGAAAAGTTCATGGCTCATTTCCCTCCCCCCTTCCCCCCTCCCATTCCCCCTCATGGTATGGTTTATGCTTGTTGTGGTTTGGAAAAACAGTGCCCAGCGGTTGCTGCTGATGACCGTTCAAGAGAAACACGTGGCCGTAAAAAAGCCCTGCGATAGAGGAGGGTATGGCCCCTCATGCTTGTAGGCGTGCATGAACATCGTCACACATGCTTGTTGGCGTGGCTGCATTTTGTTGCTCAGCATGTGCAGCAGTGTGCAGCTATGACTGCAAGCTTGCTTGTGACCGTTCATGGACGCCCGCAAGCATGTGCGGGGCCCCATGATTGAAGGCATTGCAAGTGGGTAGGGACTTTTAAGGAGTCTTCCAGAGAAGTTCACACGACCCACAAACATATGCCTTGATTTTGCTTGCCCCCCCCCCCCAATTCCCCATTCCCCATTCCCCATCCCCCCTCCCCTCCCCTCCCCTCCCCCCTCATGGTATGGCTCGTGGTATGGTTTATTCCCAGGTGTTGCTGCTGATGACCCATCGAGAGAAACACGTGGCCATAAAAAAGCCCTACGAAAGAGGAGGTAATGGACTAGGTGTGGGTTTCGGCCCATGCCGGAAGCGATGCCTCACGGGTTTCCCACTTAAGCTATGTTGTGGCTTCTGGGTAGTGTTCTAGAAAAGTTCATGGCTCACTTCCCTCCCCCCTTCCCCCCTCCCATCCCCCCTCGTGGTATGGCTCGTGGTATGGTTTATGCTTGTTGTGGCTTGGAAAGACAGTACCCAGCGGTTGCTGCTGATGACCCTTCGAGAGAAACATGTGGCCGTAAAAAATCCCTGCGAAAGAGGAGGGTATGGCCCCTCATGCTTGTAGGCGTGCATGCACATCGTCACACATGCTTGTAGGCGTGGCTGCATTTTGTTGCACAGCATGTGCGGCAGTGTGCAGCTATGACTGCAAGCTTGCTTGTGACCGTTCATGGACGCCCGCAAGCATGTGCAGAGCCCCATGATTGAAGGCATTGCAAGTGGGTTGGGACTTTTAAGGAGTCTTCCAGAGAAGTTCATACGACCCACAAACATATGCCTTGTTGTGGCTTGCCCCCCCCCCAATTCCCCATTCCCCATTCCCCATCCCGATGCCCCCTCCCCTCCCCTCCCCCCTCGTGGTATGGCTCGTGGTATGGTTTATTCCCAGGTGTTGCTGCTGATGACCCTTCGAGAGAAACACATGGCCATAAAAAATCCCTGCGAAAGAGGAGGTAATGGCCTAGGTATGGGTTTCGGCCCATGCCACAAGCGGTGCCTCACGGGTTTCCCTCTTAAGCTAGGTTGTGGCTTCTGGGTAGTGTTCTAGAAAAGTTCATGGCTCACTTCCCTCCCCCCTTCCCCCCTCCCATCCCCCCTCGTGGTATGGCTCGTGGTATGGTTTATGCTTGTCGTGGGTTGGAAAGACAGTGCCCAGCGGTTGCTGGTGATGACCCTTCGAGAGAAACATGTGGCCGTAAATAAGCCCTACGAAAGAGGAGGGTATGGCCCCTCATGCTTGAAGGCGTGCATGCACATCGTCACACATGCTTGTAGGCGTGGCTGTAATTTGTTGCACAACATGTGCAGCAGTGGGCAGCTATGACTGCAAGCTTGCTTGTGACCGTTCATGCACGCCCGCAAGCATGTGCGGGGCCCCATGATTGAAGGCATTGCAAGTGGGTAGGGACTTTTAAGGAGTCTTCCAGAGAAGTTCACACGACCCACAAACATATGCCTTGATTTTGCTTGCCCCCCCCCCCCCAATTCCCCATTCCCCATTCCCCATCCCCCCTCCCCTCCCCTCCCCTCCCCTCCCCCCTCATGGTATGGCTCGTGGTATGGTTTATTCCCCGGTGTTGCTGCTGATGACCCATCGAGAGAAACACGTGGCCATAAAAAAGCCCTACGAAAGAGGAGGTAATGGACTAGGTGTGGGTTTCAGCCCATGCCGGAAGCGATGCCTCACGGGTTTCCCACTTAAGCTATGTTGTGGCTTCTGGGTAGTGTTCTAGAAAAGTTCATGGC
>CM053274.1:8790536-8821543 GCA_028583415.1 Protea cynaroides | reverse complement strand
AAAATTTTAAAACAATTTTCTAGCTTTTCTGGTGCGTACCGGTCGCAACATACCGGTCGCACCACTGTAGAATATGCTACGACCGGTATAGTCGGCCGGTCAGAATTAAAATTCTGACCGAGACATAGCGGTCGCATGTCTACAGGGGGTACCGGTCGACCGGTATGCCCAGAAAGGCTTATAAAGTCGCGAAAAGTGAGATTTTTCTCACTTTTCCAACTCCTTACTTCTCCGGTGGTGAATTTTTTTTGGAGTCCGAGTTGCTACAGTCCGACCGGTGCTATTTGAAGCCGATTTCTCCCATTCAAGACCTAGCACATCGTCTCCAGGTAAGCCTCTTCCTTCTCTCTCGTGTTTTTAGATATTTTTCATATCGTCTATATGTAGAATTTTAGGTTTTTCATTGATTGAGACGTTTCAACCATAGGAACTCTTTTCCTTTGGCTTGGAAAGGGTTTAGGGACCCCTAAGAGCAAAAGCCCTCAACCAATTTGGGGTTTCACCGAATGGTTTTCAGAAAAATCAAATTTTTTACATGTTTTGACCTAGGTTTTCCAAAATTTTTGAAATTTCTTGATTTTTTCTTAATTTCTTCAAATTTCTCATTGTAATTGCCTATGATTGATTTGTCGAAGAAAGTGGGGGTTACGTAAGTCCTCATCCCCATGTTTTTGGGTGAGTTTGAGGCTTTTTCCCAATTTACTGTCATTATGCTACCGAAATTTCGATAATTCCTAACATTTTCTTCTTGCTTTCTTTTGTTTTCCAGTTTAAAATGGCTCCCCGACGTGCTCTTGGGAAACGTCCTCACTGCTCGAGCTCACGTGCTCCCCAGCCACCAGTTCCCCAACTTGACGAGCACTGGTTTCGTTCAATAGAGGCACAAGCTCGGTTTCCGTGGTTCAATAACAAAAGCATAGAATCTAGGCGTCGGGTTAACTTGGAACAATTGGACCGGTTCGATGTAAGAGCGGCTTTCGGCAGGCTTGGTTGGTTTCCTGTCATTTCTTACACAGATACCACCCGTCCCAATCTGGTTAAGCATTTGTTTGCTAACCTGGAGCTGCACGGAGATGTTAACGATCCCAACCAAGGTCGGGATTTGCACATCACTAGTTATGTCCGGGGTGTCCCCATTTCATTCAACACCCACCAGCTGGCCGACCTTCTAGGGGTCCCAAATGATGGAGACCTAGTATATTGCCCTCCCAAAGCGAAGGGCTATCTGACTGAGGATCTGCGCCAAGAGATAGCACATCAGATACTAAACCCTGGAGCTCTTATGAAGGCGGCTAGCTTGAGACCTGTACCTCGGGTATACAGTCGCATCATTCAGCACAACATCGTGCCCCAGAGCGGCCACTATAGTGAGTTATCCCAGCTCACTCAGTACATTACTTATTGCATCTGCATTGGGGAGCGGGTCTCTCTCCCTTATCTTATCATCAGGACCATGCATCATGCGACCCTGGCCGATCAGGGCGGTAACCTTCCCTATGGTCGTCTCATTACCTTCCTGCTATGTCGCCTGGGCGTGAGCATGAGAGGCGAGGTGATCGTTGAGGACACTATGACCTCTGACATAGACAGGGACGCCATTCAGAGGATGCAGATGGTTGATCTTCCTATTAGCGATGACGAGTTGGAGGCTCACCCTCGCCCACTTGGGAGGGTAGCAGCCGCGACGGCAGCAGCAGCAGCAGCCAATGCGGCCTATGCAGCCGAGCTCGAGCGTGATGATGACGAGGAGAGGGCCGAGAGTGTACCAACGCCAGCTCCACAGCCTACATCTACAGTGCCACCATCTACCTCTACCGCCAGACAGTCTCATCCTTCCCCAGACCCGGTGTTGAGTATGTTCACTGAGATCCGGGACACCCAGAGGGTCATCCTAGAGTCTCAACGAGAGATGGGTCAGGAGTTGGGACGTCTGGCTCGTAGCCTACGGGTGACTCAGGACCAGGTGCATTGGCTTAGGGTCGCTTACGAGCGAGATTATGATATAGCAGACCCTATTCCTCCTAGGCCCCCTACCCCATGATTGTCCCTCTTTATTTTCTTTCTCTTTCGACTGTTTATATAACAGGGTAACTGTCCGGTTTGTGGACTGTACCCTGTAGCACTATTTCACTTGCTACACTTTTCTTATTTAATGAAAATTTATTTATGTTTCACCTAACTAGTGTATGTGCACATGTTAAGTTTCATATTTAGAATAGTACATTATTTTCTTTCTTAATCAGTCTCAGGTATCAAATAATGCTTAGGGTGTGTTTGTATTAAGATTCTTAATATTTCCTAACTCAATTCATCAACTTAGTTAAGTGCAATATGGTTTGTTGGACAGAGCCCGAGAGCTCTGATACCAAGTTGTCACACCCCAAATTCTGATCCAATCAGAATGGTGTGAGTGAACCGTCATTGAACCAACAATTCACACCAGGATCTCGAATAGGCCGTGTCCACTCATACAAACCATTACACATAACCACAATCAGAATATAAATATACAGCGGAAGACTTTAAATAGAATGAACTGAGTATCTATTGATAATTTATATAAATATCCAATTATACAAATTCAAACACATAAAATAATATCCGTACGTCTGTTTAATCCAACCAAAAATAACTGAAAGAAATAAATAAAATCCGATCAAAGGTACACGCAGAAAGGGCACTCGCATAAGGCGTCATGCTCGTCCTCTCCTGCTTGCACATCCAGAGCAGCTACACCTCCATACGCCGGAGCGTTTATGTAGTCATCCACCGTGTAACCTGCATCAACATCTAAAAACAATGTATATACAAAGGGTGAGCTCACAACTTAGCTCAGTAAGACAATCAGACAGTTTCAAAATATTATGCATGAATAACAATCATTTTATGCTGTGGTCTGGTTTTAAGTTTGCAATGTGCTATAGAAAGGTTTGGTGGCCCCCGCACATCTATACACGAGTGCGTGGCACCTCATGGATCACACCCCCATTGGCCCACATCCACCCATCATGGAATAGAGATAGAGCTAAGATACCCCCGTACCCCTGATACTCTACCCATACCAGTACCTAAGCCCCTACTGGCCAGGGCTCGCAAACTGGGCTCGCAACTAACCAATCCTATATGTCATCAATGTATGCTCTATCCCACCACCGCCGTCTACGGCATAGAGATAGAGCTAAGGCATTTCCACAACTCCCCTGATGCCCTATCCGCAACTTACCCACTAGGATAGAAACAATACGCAGGTAGAACCTATCCCAACATAACTCCCTACGGCATAGAGATAGAGCTAAAGCATCGTGGACAAGCCAACGACGACTCGGAGACCACAGTGCCACATAACCATGGCCAGGCCAGCATCAACATCGGAGACCACCGTACCACGACCTTCCCCTGATGCCCCACCCGTACCAAGCATGTTAAGACAAAATACTACAAAAGGTGCTAGTGTGAGGAACGATCCCAGGCCCATGCCCCACTCCACACACTAATGAAAACAATCACATGCTTAACAATCACATTCCTATCCATGCATGAACAATTATAATAACTGAAAGTAAAGGATGGCATGTGAATATGCACAAACATCACATCATAGATATTCAGGTAATTAACAATAACTTACTGTCCATTAATTATTAGGTTTAGGTCAGATTCCCTTACCTGACGCTCGTTCGATAACTTGCTCCACGTCGCATGATCTAAACGATTTGCCACAAAGTCCTACAACATTTTTAGGGTTTCATTAGAATATTTTTCTTAGGGTTTCATGTTGGTAAAAAACCAACAAAAGTCCAAAACCAGCCTTTCAGACTTGACCGGTCGCAACATATTGCTCGCAGCACTGTGAACAGACTGTCAACCCGTATGGTCGACCGGTATGTCTCCGGAAGACCATACACTTGGTTTTTCGACAACCTTCGATCATTCTCCATGGATTTCCAAGGTTTCTCCTATCCATTCTATGTCTAAACTTAGATTTAGAGTTATCCCCTACTCATTCAAGTCTCGTTTCGATGAATATCATCTCGAAACACGAATCTAGGGTTTGACGGCAACTTAGGGTTCATTGGCCAAAAAATAGGGTTTTAGATCAATACCTACTTTGCATGGTATTGATCCACCCTTATAACTAACTTAAGGTCATAGGGTAAGAAGATTGGTTAAAACACTTACCGTTGACTGGCATAGCGTGAGTGTCGTCAAACGGTAATGGCGGCACCTTCTTCTTCTTCTAGCTCCTTCTCCTTTCCAACCCCTTTCTCTTCTCTAGGGTTTGTGAGAGACAATGGAAAGGATTTGATCAGGCTTAAGGGTGTATTTATAGGCTAGAATTAGGGTTTAGTAACCCTATTAGGATTAGGAAAGTTTTAGGATTCGAAATCAGGAAAGTGGGACCCTCAGAAGTCAATTTCTGGATTTCCACACTTAGCTGCGCAGACCTGACCGGTCGACCGGTACCAAGACCGGTACCATCGACCAGTCAACATAAAATTATGTTGATTCGATCGTCTTTGGTCCGATTTCATACCTGTTTGTCATCCGCTCGTCCCGTCTGGCCCAGTGATGATCGGAAGACCTATCACGACATCAAAACCAAGGTTTAGACCGGGTTTACGGAGTGCAGGTCTTACAGGCAGGGTCGACCCCACCTCATCAGGAAGTCAGACCCCTGATTTTTAGACCTAGGGTCAGACAACTGAGACCCTAGGGTCAGACGGGATCTCTGATCCCCTCATTGACCCTAGGAAAATAGCAAAAAACAGCACGAACTGAAAATTAGGAAACTTTCCTAATTTCGATTGGGACTTTTCCTAAACTCAATGGGACTTATTTTGGGAGGTTTTCCTGTATAAATAGGATGTCCCTAAGCCTCTTTCACTCTTTTTAGAACCCTAATTTAAAGAGAGGAAAAGAGTAGAAAAGGAAGAGAAGAAGAGAAGGAAAACATGAAGAAGAGGCTAAGGAAGAAGAAGAAGTTTAGAGAAATCTTTGAAACTCAGACTACAAAAGGTATGAACCTCAATCCCTATCTGAATTGAAAGCTTAGAATAGATTATGATGAAGTTAGGTTAGGAGAAACCCTAATACCATCCATCCATGGATAAATTCTAATGGAAATCGTGGAAAACTATGAAAAGTGACTAACTTGGAGTTTTGAGCCATAGAACAATCATAGAATGGACTATAGAATTAAGCCAAGGGACCCAAAATTGAAAGAATAGACTGTAGAATGAAAAGGTCGACTCAAACAACGTGCGGTCGCACGTAGGGTCGATTGGGAATCGACCCTACTAGACCACAGGATCGACCCCTAGCTCTTAGGAAGTCCAGGGAAGCTGCGGTCGCCCCTAGGGTCGATGGGAGAATCGACCCTAGCATCGACCCTACACCCTGTGGTCAAAGAAAACTGCTACCCTACCTGCGACCCATCCTGCGACCCTAGCTTAACAGCAATCCTAAAAATATCGGAATGAATTCTAACTAAAATCTATCGACTTGTTAGGTCTTCCTATTGATATAAAAGTGATTATTAAAGCTTGAAAGGGGATCTACACTCAAGCAAAGGTGAGGGAATAAAACCTAAACTAATTGGCTAATGATAAACTATTTTTATTTCTTGAGTCCAATGCTATGACTGATTCTATGCGTGTATGCTTGTAATGTGCATTCAATATGTCATCCAATATTCCTGCTATTAATGTTCATGCATATTTAATTATAATTTATTTATAACATGATGATGATGATGATGCTAGGAATAGGCATGTGAATGTATGTGTGTGGTTAGTGTGCTTGATTCGAGTGGAGTATCAGGGGGAGGACGTAACATTGTGGTTCGGCCTGGTCACCAGACTCTAGCTCTATCTCTACTAAAGTTTTATCCACTGATATTGTCGTATCGCCATTACTTTAGCAGAACTATTATGTCGTAGGTTTTCAGGGGAGGTGGTCTCGGACCTGTAGTCTTCGACTCTGTCGGGGGGCCTTAGCTCTATCTCTATGGACGTATTGAGGGATGCTAGGGTGAGGCCTTGGGTACACTGTTTGACATTAGGATTGGTTAGTTGCGAGCCCAGTTTGCAAGCCCTCGCCAGCAGGGGCTTACGTATTGGTATGGGTAGAGTATCAGGGGAAGTGTGATGGGGTGTGGTCCTAAGCACTTGAGCTCTATCTCTATTCCATGGTGGGTGCATGTGGGACGACAATAAATGTTAACCTTTGGGCGGCTTCGCACACTCGGGTATAGAGGTGAGGCGGCCACCGAACCTTTCTATAGCACATTATAAATTTAAAAACCAGACCACAGATATGAATTGAATGCATGCATATGTTTGTTGCATTGTATTGTTTTCTCACTGAGCTCAAGTTGGAGAGTTGACCTTCGTGCACACAATTCTTTTAGTTTCTGATGTTGTAGGTATTACGGTTGAAGATTATGACAACAAGCCAACATGTAAACGGGTGGCGGCTATGATGAGCAAGCTATGGAGGACTATTGTGATTCGTCAGGCTAGCGTTTCAACTATGGATACGCTTAGTGATTAATTTCCGTATTTGGATATTTTTATATGTATTAAATTATGTTTTGGTTACTTGGAGATAAATAGAATATTAATTATTTATCATGATTAGACCTCAGTTCATTATCTGTAAGACTTCCGCTATTTACTTTATTACCTCTGATTAATGTGGAATGTGCTTTGGTTTAACAATGTGGGATAGCCTATACGAGATCCTGGTTGAACCGTTGGTTTATTAAATGGCTCATCACACCATTTTGGTTAGTCCAGAATTGGGGTGTCACATCATGGGCACTCTAGGGTTAAGTAGCTGCTCCGAAATCTCTTGACGCAGATCGTCTGTGAGAAAGCCCTTTATCATAGGGGCACAGTAGACCAAGTCCCCATCATTGGGAATCCCTAGGAGATCGGTGAGATGGTGAGTGTCAAAAGGGATGGGAACACCCTTGACGTAGCTAGTTAAGCGGAGTGGCCGGCATTGATTGAAGTCATTAACATCTCCCACAATCTTCAGGTTCACAAAGATTTCTTAACGAGGTTGGGACGGGTAGTCACCATATAGGGGATAACGGGCAACCACCCAAGTCTATCAAAAGAGGCTTCCACATCTAACCGCTGAAGCTGCTCCAGGTTCACCCGTCGCTCCGACTCAATATTCTTCTCCTCGAACCAAGGAAAATGGGCTTGTGTCACCTCGGAACGAAACCATCGCTCATCAAGCTGTAGAACAGGTGGGTGAGGAAGGTGCATGCCAAGACTATATGAGGGTTTACCGGCACCTCTGTGCTGAGCCATTGAAACTACAAAAAAAATACAAATAATGAGAAATTTTTTAGAATTTTCAAAATTTTTGTAGCATAACGACAATAAATTAAGCAAAAGCCTCGAACTCACCCAAAACCTGGGGAGGAGGACTTACGGAACCCCCAAACACTTCATGGAATACAAACATTTATCAAAACAATAAGAAATTTAGGAATTTTTTAGAAAAATTTGATTTTTTGCCAAAACCTAGGTCAAAAACATAAAAATTTGATTTTTTAAAAAATCGTTCGGTGGAACCTCAAATTGGTTGAGGGCTTTTGCTCATAGAGGTCCCTAAACCCATTCTAAATCGAAGGAAAAGAGTTTTTATGGTTAGAATCTCCTAAACAAAGAAAACCCTAGTTTTGGGCTTAGAACCAAAGAGAAACGATATAAAAATGATGAATGGAAGGAAGAAACTTACTTGGAGGCGATGTTCTAAGTCTTGATCAGAAGAAAATGACTTCTAAGATCACCGGTCGGACTGTAGCAACACGAAGAGCCAGTGAGGAATCGCCACCGGAGAGAAAGAAGAAAGGAAAAGTGAGAAAAATCTCACTTTTCCCGATTTTAAAGGAGATTTTGGGCATACCGGTCGACCGGTACCTCCCTGGGAAAGTCGACACCGGTACCCCTCGGTCAGGAGAGAAATCCTGACCGGTCAACTATACTGGTCGCTCCATACCCTACAGGGTAGCGATCGGTACATCGACCGGTACCCCTCGGGAATCCGAGAAATTTTTGTCCGCCTGGACATACCGGTCACACTATCATACACAGTGCCGCGACCGATATGTTGTGACCGGACAACCATTCAAAGCCAGAAAATTTTGGGAAAGATTTTAAAATTTCCAATTTAAGTTTCCGTTACGATTTTTACCTTGCACATGTTAAAAACTAACACTATTATGATTGTTCGATTATACCTCATGTGTTATCTCTTCTTCTCAGATCCAAGCAGGAAAATTTATCTGAGATGGTAGGCGGAAATGGTCGTAGAGGCTCATGAAGGCGTCACCCCTCCAGGGTACGCCAAGACGAGGGCAATGTGGAAATAGGATTTGCTGAAGAGCAAAACCTTAATCCGGAGAGTGGAGAAGGCCAGATTCCCAGGGCACCAACAAATTTGTCAGCCCACCTCACACTAACTCCGAGACAATTGTAACAAACTTAGTTTTTTAGATGGAAGCTCAGCAGAAAACATTCCTGAATGAGATGCTGAAGATGTTCAGGCCATCGGGATATATTCCTACAGAAGGTACGCCTGAGTCTGGAAGAAATAACACCACACTGCGAATGGATGGTAGTACTGGGCCGATGGGCCAAGGGCAAAATCTACAACCACCACACCAATTTCCATCGTTGTCTGCCTATCAAGGAGCCGACCCGTACCCACCACCATGGTACGGAATGAATGCACAGGGGTAGAATGACCTAAGCCGAGCGGTGGATAGGTTCTTGAAGCTGAAACCCCCTACTTTCACAGGAAAACCAGGGAAACCACTGTGGCATGCACAGTGGGTCTCTGAAATAAAGAAGAACTTTCATCTGATGACTTGTACAGAAGATGAGAAGGTGCTGTTTGCTATGCACATGCTTAAGGAAGATGCAAATGCCTGGTGGAATTCTACCCGGTCATACCTAGAGATAAAGCACACTCAGATGGATTGGGCAACATTCAAAGGAGCTTTCTTTGATAAATACTTTTCGAAGAGCTTTAGAGATCAAATAGAGAAGGAATTCCTCAATCTGCAATAATCTCAGTCAATTGTTGATGCTTACCAGCAAAGGGATGAAGAGCTATTCTTCTTCGCTCCAGCAAGCATGCAAGAAGAAGAAACCAAGACCCACAGGTTCACCATGGGATTGCGAGGAAGTATCCGAGAGCATGTCTTGGGTTTGGAAAAGAAGATATATAATGAGGCTGTATAGATTTCCAAGGTAATCGAATCCAGTCAAAGAGACAGTTTCTTTGCTTAGAACAGGGGACTAAAGAGGCCTACTACTAAGACTTCAGGTGGAGGCAATACAAGATCATTCCGTCCATACAAGGCTCAGTCCACTGTGGTGCCTGCAAGGAACACTACTACACCACCACCGTCACAGTTCGCTGGACAGAACCAGAACGTTAAATGTTTTAACTGTCAGCAACTGGGTCATTATGCAAGGACCTATACTCTACCCAAGAAGCAACTGCCACAGCAAGGAAAGGTATTCGCAGTCACCACTGAAGAGGCAGCCGCATCACCTGATGTGGTTACTGGTAGGATTCTATCCCTTCCTATTTGTTTTACTATTGTTGTGTTTGAGCATGTAGAACTGAGGGACAATTAAATTTCAGGGACCGTAAATATAGCTGGTATACCTGCCAGAGTAATCTTTGACTCTGGGGCCACGCACTTCTTTGTTTCTATTTCTTTTGGGAAGCGAATGAAATTACCTATCAAGTGTTTGAACCCAAGCTTGATAGTTCTCTCTCCGTTGGGACTCGAAGTGGCGTTGAATGAATACTATGGGCCGTGTACAGTCAGTATTGAGGGCCGAAACCTAGAAGCAAATCTAGTTCTACTCCAGATGGCAGACTTTGACGTCATCTTGGGAATGGATTGGCTAGGCCATCATTCGGCTAGCTTATTATGTGGTGAAAGGAAAATTGTGCTTAAAGATGAGAAAGGAAAAGAGTTTAGCTTCACTGGGACCAAGTTACCCAAGAAGCGGAAGCTGATCCTCTCCGCCCTAAAAGCTAAGAGATGCTTAGAGAAGGAAGGAGTGGGGTACTTAGTGTCTGTGGTCGACATAACTGCTGAGGTGCCAAAGATGGAAGATCTAGATGTGGTACGAGAGTTTTCCAGATGTATTTTCAGAAGATCTACCAGGTCTACCTCCAGACAGGGCTACAGAGTTCGTAATAGACCTTATGCCAGGGTCAGCACCGGTGTCTAAAGTACCATACAGGATGACCCCTACCGAATTAAAGGAGTAGAAGACCCAATTACAAGAACTATTAGATAAGGGTTTTATACGACCAAGCATATTGCCATGGGGAGCACCTGTATTGTTCGTCAAGAAGAAGGATGGTAGCGTACGGCTATGTATCGACAATCGAGAGCTGAACAAGTTAACCATCAAGAACCGATATCCTTTGCCAAGGATCGATGATCTGTTAATCAGTTGCAGGGTGCAAAGGTTTTCTCAAAGATTGATCTTAGATCAGGGTATCACTAATTAAAGATCAAGGCTGTAGATATTCCTAAGATTGCTTTCAGGACGAGGTATGGACATTATGAGTTCCTTGTAATGTCATTCGGGTTGACTAACGCTCCAGCGTCGTTCAAGGAATTGATGAACCGAGAGTTTCATGACATGTTGGACACTTCGGTCATCGTATTCATTGACGACATATTGGTCTACTCACAAGACAGGGAAACTCATGCAACACATTTGAGAGCAGCCCTACAACGGCTGAGAAGAGAGAAGCTTTATGCCAAGTACAAGAAATGTAAATTTTGGTAAAGGAAGTGGCCTTCTTGGGCCACGTAGTAACTGCAGATGGTATCAAGGTAGATCCAAGTAAGATCGTAGCTATAATAGGATGGGATGCATCGAAATCAGTTGCGGAGATTCGTAGTTTCCTTGGATTGGTTGGTTACTATAGAAGATTTATGGAAGACTACTCAAGGATCACTGTTCCACTTACTAGACTAACCAAGAAAGGGGAAAAGTTCATATGGACGGATGAGTGTGAGAAGTGCTTTCAGACTTTGAAGTCAAGACTCATCTCTACACCTATCTTGATCATCCCAGCACCAGGCTTGCCATTTACCTTATATACGGATGCCTCAGGGTTAGGTCATGGATGTGTGTTAATGCAAGGAGAACAGGTGATTGCCTTCGCATCAAGACAGTTAAAAGAGCATGAGAAGAATTATCCTACACATGATTTTGAGTTAGCAGAGGTTATACATGCAATCAAAACTTGGAGACACTACCTTTATGGTGAAAAGTTTCAGATTAAGTCGGAACACAAGAGTTTAACTTACCTTTTCACTCAGAAGATCCTAAATATGAGACAGAGGAGATGGCTGGAATTATTAAAAGATTATGATTGTGACATCTAGTACCATCTGGGTAAGGAAAAGGTCGTGGCCGATGCTTTAAGCAAAAAGTGGGCATTGAAACTGAGGCAAGACCAAGTATAAATGTTGCATTGTGTGTTGCAGTCTCAAGTTCAATAGAAAACGATGAAGAGTATATAATAGAGATTGCAAGAGATCCAGTGGAATAGGGCTTAATTCATAAGTTCACATTGATGTTCGCAGCTTTGGAGATCTCATCGGATCTAATAGATGAGGTCAAAGTAGCAATCCTACAGGATCCACAGCGATCTTGATTTTATCTTGGATTCAGACAAGGTACTCAGGTATCGTGGACGATTATGTATACCTGAGAGTGAGAACTCAAATATCAAAGATCGAGTTATGACAGAAGCTCATTAAACCCCATATTCGGTACATCTTGGAAGCACCAAGATGTACCATGATTTAAGAAGATTATATTGGTGGAGGGGTATGAAAGCGGATGTAGCTTGGTTCATATTCCAATGTCTGAATTGTTAGCATGTTAAAGCTGAAAGACAGAGACCCGCAGGTTTGCTACCACCACTATCGGAGCCAGCATGGAAGTGGGATTGTATCACAATGGATTTTGTCACTGGCCTACCCTTGATACCAAGGTCAGTGGATGCAGTATGGGTTATAGTCGATCGACATACCAAGACAGCTCAATTCATCACTATCAGACCTCAGTATACCATGGAGAAGATGGCAATGCTATATGTGGATAATATAGTCAGACTTCATGGCATCCCAGAAAGTATAGTATCTAACAGAGATCCCCGTTTTACATCAAAGTTCTGGGAAGGATTACAGAAAGCAATGGGAACCAAGTTGAAGTTTAGCACAACTTTTCATCCTCAGATAGATGGGCAGTCAGAAAGAACTATTCAAATCTTAGAAGATATGCTCAGAGCGTGTGCCCTAGATTTCAAAGGAACTTGGGACGAGAAGCTATCACTCATCGAGTTTGCTTATAACAACAGTTACCAGGCTACGATCCAGATGGCTCCATATGAAGCACTCTATGGGAAGAAATGTCGTACACCTCTGTTATGGAATGAGGTGGGAGAGAGAAGGATTGTAGGACTGGAGTTCATCGAAGAAACTTGTCTAGTGATTCATCAAATCAAGGAAGAGTGAAGACAGCTCAAGTTTGACAAAAGCACTATGCAGATAATCGAAGTTGAGATCTGGAGTTTGAAGTGGGTGATAAAGTATTCTTAAAGATATCACCTGTGCGAGGTCTGAAACGGTTTGGTAAGAAGGGTAAGCTTTGCCCCAGATACGTGAGACCATACGAGATTTTGACCAGACGTGGTAATGTGGCATATCAACTAGCTCTACCACCATCCATGTCAAGCGTTCATGATGTGTTTCATGTTTCTTTATTGAAGAAGTATGTCAAGGATCCATCGTACATCCTGACAGTAGACCCACCAGACTTGACAAAGAACTTGACATTTGAAGTAATACCTGTGATGCTCACAAGCAGAAAGGTACAATGTAAGACCCGCACTCCATGAACCCTATCAAAACCCTTCGTTCATGTCGTAACAGGTCTTCCGATCATCACCGGGCCAGACGGGATGAGCGGATGACATCAAGTACGAAATCAGGACCAAACAGACCAAATAAGTATGATTTTACTCATATCGGTCGATGGTACCGATCTTGGTACTGGTCGACCGGTATGGTCTGCGCAGCAGACTACCAAGATCCAGAATTGGATCTCTACGGGTCACACTTTTCTAATTCCAAATCCTAAGAGGCTTCCTAAACCTAATTTCTAGCCTATTTAAACCCCTTTAAGCCTCCTAGAATCCCTTCTGTTGATCCTCACAAACCCTAGAGAGGAGAAGGAGATTGGAGAAGGAGAAGGAGAAGGAGCTAGGAAGAAGAAGAAGAGCCGCCGCTGCCGTTCGACGACGCACACCTTACCCCAGTCGACGGTAAGTGTTTAAACCCTTCGTCTCACATAATGACTCTAGGATGGTTGGGTTGTTTAGATCAGTACCATGCAAATAAGGTATTGACCTAAACCCTACTTTGTCATCAAACCCTAAATTAATCGATAAATCCTAGATTTGAGTTCTAGGATGAATACCATCAAAACTAGATTTGAATGGAGTTGGAAACAACTCTAACTCAAAGCTCAGACTTAGAATGTATAGGAGGAACCTTGGAATCAATAGAGATGATCGATGGCAGTCGCAAAACTAAGTGTACGGTCTTCCGGAGACATACCGGTCAACCATACCGGTCGCAGGTCGTGCGATCGGTACTGCGACCGGTACCTCTCAGGGAGTAGCCTATGGCGATCGGCTGACCATACCGGTCGCCAATTTTCCCCATAGAGCTGCGACCAGTACCTGCGACTGGTCAGCTCTGTGAGGTGTATTTTGTAACCTCGTTGGTTTCCGACTAACGTAAACCCTAAGAAACTATTCTAATTGAACTCTAAAATTATGTAGGACTTTGTGATAACACTTTTGGATCTTATGGTGTGGAGCAAGCTATCGAACGAGTATCAGGTAAGGGAATCAGACCTAAAACCTAATAATTAATGGACAGTAAACTGTTGTAAATAACAATGAATATGTGGATTGGTGTTTGTGCATATTGCATGTCATCCTTTACTTTCAGCTATTATTATTGTTCATGCATACTCGCAATGCTAGGATGTAATTGCTAGACATGTGATTGTTTTCGTTGGTGTGTGGAATGGGGAGGGCCTGGGGTTCGGGATCATTCCTCACACTGGTACCTTTTTGTAGTATTTTATCTTAGCATACATGGTGCGGGTAGGGTATCAGGGAGAGCTTATGGTACTGTGGTCTCCGGCCTGGCCACCATGCTCTAGCTCTATCTCTATGCCGTTGGGAGTGATGTTGGGATAGAGTCTACTTGTGTATTGTCCTATCTTAGTATGCTTTGTGCGGGTAGGGTATCAGGGGGAGGTCGTGGCACTGTGGCCTCCGACCTGGCCACCATGCTCTAGCTCTATCTCTATGTTGTAGGAAGTTGTACTGGGATAGAGCCTACAGTGATGACATATAAGATTGGTTAGTTGCGAGCCTAGTTTGCAAGCCCTAGCTAGTAGGAACTTATGTATTAGTATGGGTAGAGCATCAGGGGAGGTAGTGGATGCCTTAGCTTTATCTCTATTCCATGATGGGTGCATGTGGGTCGGCAGCGGTGTGATCTACTGTGCGATGCTACACACTCGTGTATAGAGGTGCGGTGGCCGCAAACCCTTTCTATAGTACATTGCAAACTTAAATCAGACCACAACATAAAATGATTGTTACTCATGCATATAATATTGATACACTGTCTGATTATCTTACTGAGCTAAGTTGTGAGCTCACCCTTTGTGTACACACCATTTTTAGATGTTGATGTAGGTTACACGGTGGACGACTACATGAACGCTTCGGCGTATGGAGGTGTTGCTGCTCTAGATGTGCAAGCAGGAGAGGACGAGCATGACGCTTCATGCGAGTGCCCTTTCTGCATGTACCTTTGATTTTATTTTATTTGTTGCAGTTATTTTTAAAGGTGATGTAAAGATATTTAATTACGTTTGGAGTTTGGATAATCAAATACTTATTTAAATTTATCAATAGAATACTGAGTTCATTTATTTAAAGACTTCCGCTGTATTTATTATATTCTGATTGTGATTATGTGCAATGGTTTGTACGAGTGGATACGGTCTTATTGAGATCCTGGTGTGAACCGTTGGTTCAGTGACGGTTCACTCACACCATTCTAGTTGGTCCAAAATTGGGGTGTGACATACAACAACTTCGAAGCAAGGATATCTACTATGTGAAAGTGCATTGGAAAAGCCAAGATGTGGAAGAAATTACTTAGGAGGAAGAGAACGTAATGAGAAAGGAATACCCTAACCTTTTCGATGACCAAGGTATGTTCAAATTTCGAGGCCAAAATTTTTTTTAAAGGTGGGGGAGTTGTGAAACCTACAGGTAAATTTCGGGGACGAAATTTATTTTAAGGGTGGGGGAGTTGTAAGACTCGCACTCCATGAACCCAATCTAAACCTTGAATTCATGTCGTAATAGGTCTTCCAATCATCACTGGGACAGACAGGATGAGCAGATGACAAACAGGTACGAAATAGACCATTTAAGTATGAATTTTATTCATACCGGTCGATGGTACCGGTCTTGGTACTGGTCGACCGGTATGGTCTGCGCAACAGACTACTAAGATCCAGAGTTGGATCTTTGTGGGTCCCACTTTTCTAATTCCAAATCCTAAGAGTTTTCCTAAACCTAATTTTTAGCCTATTTAAACCCCTTTAACCCTCCTAGAATCCCTTCTGTTGATCCTCACAAACCCTAGAGAGGAGAAGGAGATTGGAGAAGGAGAAGGAGATTGGAGAAAGAGAAGGAGAAGGAGCTAGGAAGAAGAAGAAGAGCCGTCGTTGCCGTTCGACGACGCACACCTTATGCCAGTCGACGGTAAGTGTTTAAACCCTTCCTCTCACATAATGACTCTAGGATGGTTGGGTTGTTTGGATCAGTACCATGCAAAGCAGGTATTGACCTAAACCCTACTTTGTCGTCAAACCCTAAATTAATCGATAAACCCTAGATTTGAGTTCTAGGATGAATACCATCAAAACTAGATTTGAATGGAGTTGGAAACAACTCTAACTCAAAGCTCAGACTTAGAATGTATAGTAAGAACCCTGGAATCAATAGAGAATGATCGATGGCAGTCGAAAAACTAAGCGTATGGTCTTCCGGAGACATACCGGTCGACCATACCGGTCGCAGGTCATGCGACTGGTACTGCGACCGGTACCTCTCAGGGAGTAGCCTGTGGGGACCGGCTGACCATACCGGTTGCCAGTTTTCCCCACAGAGCTACGACCAGTACCTGCGATCGGTCAGCTCTGTGAGGTGTATTTTGTAACCTCGTTGGTTTCTGACTAATGTAAACCCTAAGAAACTATTCTAATTGAACCCTAATATTATGTAGGACTTTGTGATAACACTTTTGGATCTTGTGGCGTGGAGCAAGCTATCGAACGAGTCTCAGGTAAGGGAATCGGACCTAACCCTAATAATTAATGGACAGTAAACTGTTGTAAATAACAATGAATATGTGGATTGGTGTTTGTGCATATTACATGTCATCCTTTACTTTCAGCTATTATTATTGTGCATGCATACTCGCTATGCTATGATGTGATTGCTAGACATGTGATTGTTTTGTTGGTGTGTGGAATGGGCAGGGCCTGGGGTCTGGGATCATTCCTTACACTGACACCTTTTTGTAGTATTCTATCTTAGCATACTTGGTGCGGGTAGGGTATCAGGGGGAGGTTGTGGTACTGTGGTGTCTGGCCTGGCCACCACGCTCTAGCTCAATCTCTATGCCGCAGGTAGTGATGTTGGGATAGAGTCTACTTGCGTATTGTCCTATCTTAGTATGCTTTGTGCGGGTAGGGTATCAGGGGGAGGTTGTGGCACTGTGGTCTCCGGCCTGGCCACCATGCTCTAGCTCTATCTCTATGCCATAGGAAGCTGTACTGGGATAGAGCCTACAGTGATGACATATAGGATTGGTTAGTTGCAAGTCCAGTTTGCAAGCCCTAGCCAGTAGGGGCTTAGTTATTGGTATGGGTCGAGCATCATGGGAGGTAGTGGATGCCTTAGCTCTATCTCTATTCCATGATGGGTGCATGTGGCTTCCTAAACATAAACCTAGCCTATATAAACCCCTCTAAACCTCCTAGAATCTCTTCCATTGATCCTCACAAACCCTAGAAAGGAGAAGGAGATTGAAGAAGGAGAAGGAGCTAGGAATGAGAAGGAAGAGCCGCCATTGCCGATCGATGAAGAATACCTTACGCAAGTCGACGGTAAGTGCTTAAACCCTCTCTCATATTATGACTCCAGGATGGTTAGGTTGCTTTGATCAGTACCATGCAAAGCATGTAAGACCCGTGTCAATCTAACCCGGTCTTACCACCTTGAACCAGGTTTACCCATCATGGTCGAGTCAAATGGACCAAGGGCGTGAAGGAGATCGAGATCCCAAGTATCAAATCGACCCAAAAACACTTAAAATAGGGGAAGGGTCGCATACCCAGCTAAGCAGGGTCGGACCTCCCAAAATAGAAAGTCAGACCCTCGGTTTTGGAGGGAGGGTCGGACAGCTTAAGACCCTAGGGTCGACGGGATCATCGACCCTCCCATCGACCCTCGGATTCTGTCGAATATAGAAATTAGGAAATTTCTATATTTTTCGATTGGGATTCTTTCCAAATCTCAGAGGGACTTATTTAGGACGTTCCTACTCTATTTAAAGGACGTCCCTAAGCCACTTTCACTCATTTCACAATCCTAATTGAATTGAGAGAAAGAGAGGAGAAGGAAAAGAGCAAGAAGAGAGGCAAGGAAGAGAACCTAGCAAAAAGGAGGAGAGTTACGGAGAAAGATAAATCTTCTCAGGTATGGATACTAATTCCATGAGTTTCTACAGACCTTAGGATAGTTATTGGAGAGAGAGAGATCTCGGAGAAACCCAAACCATCCATCCATGGTTAGGTTTTCATGGAAAACCCTAGGAGAATGCATGAAAGCCATCTAGGAGGATGATTCATGGTTTCAGACCATGGAATGAACGTTTAATGGAATGTGGGAACAAACCATAGGACCCCAAACACGAAGAATGGAATAAAAAGTAGAAATTGGACCAGAGTGCACCGAGGGTTACACCCAGGGTCGATGACCATCCGACCCTAGGTGTTTCTGACCATCGACCCTCAGCATTCGGGAAGTCCAGAAAGAAGGGAGGGTCGATAGACCCATCAACCCTAGCATCGACCATCAGTTGATAGAATGGTTTTTAATTCTGAATAAATTCTAATTAAATTCTATCGATTTTGTTAGGTCTTCTAGCAATATAATAACATTGTAAAGGTGAATTTAAAGCTTGGAAAAGTATCTTATAGCAAGCTAAGGTGAGGAACCTTAACCCCAAACTAAATTGGTTAATAATAAACTGTTTTCTATTTCTTGAGTCCTATGCTATGCTTGATTCTATGCGAATATGTTGTAATGTGCATACAGCATGCCATCCAATATTTCTATTACTTGTTCATGCATATTTACTTTATTGTTTATAACATGATGATGATGATGATAAGAATAGGAATGTGCTTGTATGTGTGTGGTTAATGTGCTTGATGCGAGCAAGTATCAGGGGAGGTGTGATGAGAACATCAATAAAATTTAACCTTTGGTGGGTCTCAGCACTTTAGCTCTATCTCTAACTCAAGTCTTGTGCATTGGCATCGTCGTATCGCTATTACCTTAGCAGAACTATTATGTCGTAGAGTATCAGGGGAGGTGGTCTCGGTCCTTGTAGTCTCTGACTCTACCGGGGGGCCTTAGCTCTATCTCTATGGGCATTCTGAGGGATGCTGGGGTGAGGCCTTGGATACACTGTTTGGCATTAGGATTGGTTAGTTGCGAGCGCAGTTTGCAGCCCTCGCTAACAGGGGCTTACGTGTTAGTATGGCACTATATAGCAATAAACGTAACCTTTATTATATAATGTTTATGATTGGGTGCATGTGAGATGACGATAAACGTGATCTTCGGATAACGTCACACACTCGTGTATAGAGGCAGAGTCAATAAACGCGACCTTTGGCTACCTCAACCTTTCTATAGCATACTGCAAACTTTAAATCGGACCAAAGATATAAATTGACTTTTTGCATGCATATGTATTGTTGCATTGTTTTGGCTACTCACTGAGCCGTGTTGTGTGCTCACCCCTCGACGTCGAATATTTTTAGTTGATGATGTAGGTTATACCGTCGAAGACTACATGAATGCGTCTGCGTATGGGAACGTGGCAGCTATGGAAGTTGAAGCTGAAGTGGATACACACGACTCCTCTTGCAAGTGCAACTCGTGTGTATTTGATTAGATATTTTATAGGTTTCTTTAATTGGATTTTATTCAGACATGTATTTGATATTTAATATTTATGTCTCAGTTGAATACAAAATAATTTTCTATTAAATTATTAATATCATTTAGTTCCTCAGTTCATTTTATTATAAGACTTCCGCTATTGTGTATTTACTCTGATTATGACATGGATGTATGGAGGTTCAGATAACGCGGGGATAGCCTATTTGAGATCCTGGTTGAACCGTTGGTTTATTAGCGGTTCATCACACCATTCTGGTTAGACCAAAATTGGGGTGTGACAAAGCAGGTATTGATCTAAAACTCTATTTTGTCGATAAACCCTACTTTGCCGTCAAATCCTAATCAAGTCGATAAACCCTAGATTCAAGTTCTAGGAAGAATACCAACAAAACTAGGACTTAAATGGAGTTGGAAACAATTTTAACTCAATGCTCAGACCTAGAATATGTAGGAGAAACCCTGGAATCAATAGGGGACGATCGACGGAAGTCGAGAAACCGGATGTATGGTCTTCCGGAGACATACCGGTCGACCATACCAGTCGCACCATATGCGACCGGTACTGCGACCGGTACCTCTCGCGGACTGGCCTGTGGGGACCGGCCGACCATACCTGTCACACCCCAATTCCACACACTTCAGAATGGTGTGATGAACCGCCAAATAACCAACGGTTCAACCAGGATCTCTTATAGGCTATCCCCGCATTATCCAAACTTAACACGCATCCATAATCATAATCAGAGTAATACACAATAGCGGAAAAATTTATAAATAATATGAACTGAGAACTAAAATGATACCCATAATATCAAATTATTCTGTGTTTAACTAAGACATAAATATTCAAATACCAAATACATGTCTTACAAATCCAATAAAGAAACCTACAAAAATATCTAATCAAATACACACGAGTTGCACTCGCAAGAGGAGTCATGTGTATCGTCTTCAGCTCCAACTTCCATCGCTGCTACAGTACCATACGCTGACAGGTTCATATAATCTTCAACAGTATATCCTGCATCATCAACTAAAAATATTCGACGTCGAGGGGTGAGCACACAACACGGCTCAGTGAGTAGCCAAAACAATGCAACATTACATATGCATGCAAAAAAAATCAATTCATATCTTTGGTCTTGGTTTATAGTTTGCAATGTGCAATAGAAATGTTGGGTGATCAAAGGTTAACGGTTATTGATACCGCCTCTATACACAGGGTGTGGAAGCCCGCCCGAAGGTTAACGGTTATCGTCGTCCCCACCCACCCTACCATAACATTATACAACAAAGGTTAACGGTTATTGCTATATAATGCTATACCAACACGTAAGCCCCTGTTAGCGAGGGCTTGCAAACGGGCTCGGCTGCTAACCAATCCTAATGCCAAACAAGTGTATCCAAGGCCTCACCCCAAGATCCCTCGGAACATCCATAGAGATAGAGCTAAGGCCCCCCGGTAGAGTCAGAGACTACAAGGACCGAGACCACCTCCCCTGATACTCTACGACATAATAGTTCTGCTAAGGTAATAGCGATACGACGATGCCAATGCACAAGACTTGAGTTAGAGATAGAGCTAAAGTGCTGAGACCCGCCAAAGGTTAACGTTTATTGACGTTCTCATCACACCTCCCCTGATACTCGCTCGCATCAACCACATCAACCACACACATACAAGCACATGCCTATTCCTATCATCATCATCATCATCATGTTATAAACAATAAAGTAGATATGCATGAACAAGTAATAGATATATTGGATGGCATGCTGTATGCACATTACAAACATATTCGCATAGAATCAAACATGGCATAGGACTCAAGAAATAGAAAACAGTTTATTATTGCCAATTTAGTTTGGGGTTAAGGTTCCTCACCTTAGCTTGCTAATAGATATTTTTCCAAGCTTTAGAATCACTGTTATAACGGTATTATATTGCTAGCAAACCTAACAAAGTCGATAGAATTTAATTAGAATTAATTCGGAATTTAAAAACCATTCTGTCAACTGAGGGTTGATTCTAGGGTCGATGCTAGGGTCGATGGGTCTATCGACCCTCCCTCCATTCTCATTCTTCGTGTTTGGGGTCCTATGACTTGCTTCCTACATTCACCCAACACTCATTCCATGGTCTAGAACCATGTATAATTCATCTAGATAGCTTTCGTGCATCCTCCTATGGTTTCCCATGAAAACCTAACCATGGATGGATGGTTTGGGTTTCTCCGAAATCCTACACTCAACCATATCTAACCTAAGGTCTGTAAAAACTCATGGAATTGGTATCCATTACCTGAGAAGATTACTTTTCTCTGCAATTTCTTCTCCTTTTTGCTAAGCCTTCTTCCTAGCCTCCTTTCTTCCTCTTTTCCTTCTTCTCTCTTTCTCTCAATTCAATTAGGGTTGTGAAAGAAGTGAATGTGGCTTAGGAACATCCTTTAAATAGACTAGGAATGTCCTATAATAATCCCATTGAGATTTGGAAAGAATCCCAACCGAAAATTAGAAAATTTCCTAATTTCAGTTTCGTCAGAAATCGAGGGTCGATGGGAGGGTCGATGGGAGGATCGATGATCCCGTCGACCCTAGGGTCTTAAGCTGTCCGACCCTCCCTCAAAAACTAAGGGTCTGACTTTCTGTATTGGGAGGTCCGACCCTGCTTCACTGGGTGTGCGACCCTCCCTTAGAATTAAGTGTTTTCGGGTCGATTTCGTACCTGGGATCTCGATCTCCTTCATGCCCTTGGTTCATTTGACTCGACCACAATGGGTAAACCTGGTTCACAATGGTAAGACCGGGTTAAATTGACCCGGGTCTTACAATACTGGTCGCAGGTTTTCCCCACAGAGCTGCGACCGGTACTGTGACCGGTCAGCTCTATGAGATGTGTTTTGTCATTGTTGGTTTCCGACCAACGTAAACCTATTCTAACTAAACCCTAATATTGTGTAGGACCTTGTAGTAGCACGTTTGGACCTTGTGACGCGGAGCAAACTATCAAACAAGCGTCAGACAAGGGAATCGGACTTAAATCCTAATAATTAAATAACAGTAACCCGTTGATAATAATTATGATTCGGTGGATTGATGTTTGTGCATTCTCGCATGTCATCCTTTACTTTTAGTTATTATTATTATTCATGCATACTTGCTATGCTAGGTTGTGACTGTTAGGCATGTGATTGTTTTTGTTGGTGTATGGAATGGGAAGGGTTTGGGGTCTGAGATCATTCCTCACACTAGTACCTTTTCGTATTGTTCTATCTTTGCATGCTTGGTGCGGGTAGGCTATCAGGTGGAGGAAGTGGCCCTGTGGTCTCCAGCCTGCCCACTAGACTCTAGCTCTATCTCTATGCCATAGGGAGCAGCGCTGGGACAGAGCCTACTGTGATGACATATAGGATTGGTTAGTTACGAGTCTAGTTTGCAAGCCCTCGCCAATAGGGGCATATGTATTGGTATGGGTAGAGTATCAGCGGAGGTGTTGGCGGTGTTTGATCCAGATGCCTTAGCTCTTTTTCTATTCCATGATAGGGTGCATGTTGGATGATAGTGGTGTTTGATCTATTGGGCGACTTCACACACTCGTGTATAGAGGTGCGATGGCTGGAAATCCTTTCTATAGCATATTGCAAACTTGATCCAGACCATAATGTGAATGTTACTCATGCATATGTTTATTGCATTATGTGATTGTCTTACTGAGCCAAGTTGTGAGCTCACCCTTGTGTACAAACTATTTTTAGATGTTAATGCAGGTTACACGGTAGAGGATTACGTGGACGCTCCAGTGTATGGAGGCATGGCTGCCCTAGACGTGCAAGCAGGAGAGGACGAGCATGACGCTTCATGCAAGTGCCATTTTTACGTGTACCTTTAGGATTCTATTTAATTTATTTTTATTATTTCTGGTTGAAGATACAGTTGATGTAAAGATATTTAATTAAGTTTTGATATTTGAATAATTAGATATTTATTTAAATTTAACAATTGATTACTCAGTTCATTCTATTTTAAAGACTTCCGCTGTATTCATTATTATTCTGATTGTGGTTGTGTGCAATGGTTTGTATGAGTGGACACGGTCTTATTGAGATCCTAGTGTGAACCGTTGGTTCAGTGATGGTTTACTCACACTTCTGGTTCAGCCGGAATTGGGGTGTGACAGTTACTGTGGTTAATGCGAGTGGGGCATCAGGGGGAGAACGTGACACTATGGTTCATCCTGGTCAACAAACTATAGCTCTGTCTCTACTCATGTCTTGTCCACTAACATTGCCATTACCTTAGCAGAACTATTACATCGTAGGGCATCAGGGGAGGTAGCCTCAGACCGTATAGTCTCTGACTCTGCCGGGGGGCTTTAGCTCTATCTCTATGGACGTATTGAGGGATGCTGGGGTGAGGCCTAGGATACACTATTTGACATTAGGATTGGTTAGTCGCGAGCCCAGTTTGTAAGCCCTCGCCAATAGGGGCTTACATAGTGGTATGGGTACAGCATCAGGGGAAGTGTGATGCGATGTGGTCCTAAGCACTTTAGCTCTATCTCTATTCCATGGTGGGGTGGATGTGGACGACAATGGTATTTGATCCATTGGGTGGGCTTACACACCCTATGTATAGAGGTGAGGCGGCCACCGAACCTTTCTATAGCACATTGCAAACTTATGAACCAGACCAAAGATATGAATTGAATGCATGCATACGTTTGTTGCATTATTTTGTTTGCTCACTGAGCCGTTATGTGTGCTCACCCTTTCGACGTTGAATATTTTTAGTTGATGATGCAGGTACCACAGTAGAAGATTTTATAAATGCTCCGATGTACGGACATGCAGCGGCGATGGATGCTGAAGTTATGATAGAGTCGCATGATTCGTCATGCGAGTTTAACTCTTGTGTTTTCGATTAGATTTGGTTTAAATTATACAGACAGTGTAATTGATTTAATTATTTTGATTTATGTCTTAGTCCTTGTAGAGATAATTGGATAATTTATTTACTCTATCACAGTTAGACTCTCAGTTCATTTAATATATAAGACTTCCGCTATTATTTATTTACTCTAATTATGATTGTGGATGTGTATGGTTTAAGCAAACGGACACAGCCTATTCGAGATCCTAGTTAAACTGTTGGTTTATTAGCGGTTCATTACACCATTCTGAATAGTATAGAATTGGGGTGTGACATTATACTATCACATATAAACGAAATACATGCATATGGGCTGACGTAACTTGGTCTGGATTGATCTGAGTTGAAACGGGCTAAGTTAGACTAAGCTGGATTAAGCTAGTTTGGACAAAGTTGACATTTCATAGTCCATTTCTACCACCATTCCACATGGAATTTTCTGAAAGCATCTATTCTAAAATTTCTATGTTTTCTTTGTAGAACACTAAAAATGAGGAATATTGGAACTTGAATCACTTCATTTGAAAATAAAATGACCAACTTATGAATTTTTGAAGTTTAAACAGGCCAATTATTGATAATTTGGCTGACCATTCTACATGGGATCCTTCGGAGGCCTCTATCGAAAATCCTTTACGTCTACTTTGTAGAGTACTAAAAATGAAACATAATGAAACTGAAATCACCTGATTTTGATATGCGGTGACCAAAATATGAATTTCCAAAGATTACCATTTCCATGTATAATTTTGCATGGGACACTTTGGAGACTTCTACCTGAGATTTTTCACATCCACTTTGTAGAACACCACAAATGAAGAATAATGGCCTTGGAATCATCTGAATCCGATGTAGAATGGCAAATATATGAAGCTTGGAAGTTCTATCGATAATTTTACATGAAAGCTTGCATGGGGCCCACCGATGACCTTTGCACGGGATTTTCACATTCACTTTGAAGAGGACTGAAAATAAAGAATATTGGCCTTTAAATCATCCGATTTCGATATTAAATGACCAAGATATGATGACTTGAAGTTTAAATGATAACGCATGCATCATACGATAATTACGTAAATGCCCTTACACTTTCAAACTGTGATATCTTCCTTGTTTGATGTCAAAATTTGATGATTCTGGTCTCATTTCGAAAATAATTTCATGACCTGTACATTTAAGTAGGTAATATCCTATGACCCTACTATGGGGTTCATTAGAGAATTACAAACCTTTGGGTTAAAGGCCAGAAACCTACCATATTGGTTCACTTATGCTGAGGGTAGTAAAAATGGGGTGCTTACAGATGCCCCTCTTTAGCCGAGAATGTTACCAATTGAAGGCTAAAGATAAAAGAATCACATTTTTGAGATATGAGTGAGATTACTTATTGGGCTGCACTTAGGGTAATTTGACCTAAATTGCCTACGTATTCGAAGGGTGTCCTAGAAATCAAGCCTAGAACATAGTTCGACTAGAAAGAAGGTTTGCTCTTTTTGGAAAATTGATGATTGATCTTCTTGTATAAAGTTAGGTTGTGAATACAAGGCGTATTTGTAGGCTGGGAACCTCATCTTCTTGAGGTGGGACTCATGATGCAAGGTACGCGCGGGCTTGAACCTGACTTGATCCATTTGTAGCCTGATAAACCTCTTCTTGTACGAAGCTAGGCTATGAATATAAGGCTCATTTGTAGGTTGGAAACCTCTTCTTGCTGATGTGGGACTCTTGATGCAAGGTACATGCAGACTTCAACCCGGCTTGATCCATTTGTAGGCTGATAAACCTCTTCTTTTATGAAGCTAGGCTATGAATACAAGGCTCATTTGTATGCTGGGAACCTCTTCTTTCTGAGGTGGAACTCATGATGCAAGGTACGCACGCGCTTGAACCCGACTTGATCCAATTGTAGGCTGATAAACCTCTTCTTGTATGAAGCTAGGCTGTGAATACAAGGCTCATTTGTAGGTTGGGAATCTCTTCTTGCTAAGGTGGAACTCATGTTGCAAGGTACGCGCGGGCTTGAACCTGGCTTGATCCATTTGTAGGCTGATAAACCTCTTCTTGTATGAAGCTAGGCTGTGAATACAAGGCTCATTTGTAGGTTGGGAACCTCTTATTGCTGAGGTGGAACACATGATGCAAGGTACGCGTGGGCTTGAAACCGGCTTGATCCATTTGTAGGCTGATAAACCTCTTCTTGTATGAAGCTAGGCTGTGAATATGAGGCTCATTTGTAGGCTGAGAACCTCTTCTGGCTGAGGTGGAACTCATGTTGCAAGGTACGCGCGGGCTTGAACCCGGCTTGATCCAATTGTAGGCTGATAAACCTCTTCTTGTATGAAGCTAGACTATGAATGCAAGGTTGGTTTGCATGAGCTTGGGCTTGGCTTTGATTTATCTAGATGGAAGAATTATTGTTTTTTCTTTGATTGAACTGAGGCACTTTTGATTGTGACATTGAGATTGATTTTTTGAATAAGCTAGGGCTCTGCATTTAATTCACTTCTAGGCTGAGATTGACTTGATCTTTGAATGAGCTAGAGCTCTACATTTGATTCACTAATAGGCTAAGATTGATTTGAACTTTGGATGAGCTAGGGCTCTGCATTTGATTCACTAATAGGTTGAGATTGATTTGATCTTTGGATGAACTTGGACTCTGTATTTGATTCATTAATAAGCTGAGATTGATTTGATCTTTGGATGAGCTTGGGCTCTGCATTTGATTCATTAATAGGCTGAGATTGATTTGAACTTTGGATGAGCTAGGGCTCTACATTTGATTATGAAATGAGCAAGAACTTAGAAGGTCACTTTTAGGGTGAGGAATTTGCTATTGATTCTGAAATGAGCAAGAACTCAGAAGGTCACTTATAGGGTGATACTGAATGACTCATCTTTGAAGTTCCTACCAACTTTGGACCTTCGGGACTAAAAATTAGAATATCCTTCTTGGAAGCTCTATGGCTATGAACCTTCGAGAATGAAAACTAGAATATCCTCTTAAGTTGCTTTGTTGCTATGAACCTTTAGGATGCTCGAAAGTGACTCATACATAAAGTTTTTGTTGACTTTGAACCTTTAGGGTTGAAATCTGACCCATCTTGGAATCTCTTGACTTTGAACCTATAGAGTGCTGGACATATTTGAAATGATGGTGAATTCCTTGACAGTTTTCCAAAGTTTTTGCCCCCTGCTTTGTTGGTAATGGCATAAAACATGGCATCAATGGAAACGGTGTCATGGACATTGCTGGCTAATACTTAGATTTGAAATTTACCATTTATGACCTGGTACTGCAAGTTTGACTCAATTTCAGCATTGTAGGGATGACTTGGTTGCTCCCTTGGAAGGGTTCTATGTAATTTGAAAGTGATGATTTTCTTCAACCAACATTGGTATTGTTGGATTTTGGATTGACAAAAACTCTTGCAAGGATTTTGGACAAGAATGAGGGGAGCTTGACAGTCTCTAACCAAAGAGATTTATTGATTGACCTTGGTGTTAAACTATCGAGGGGAATTTGGTCAAGTAAGCTCTTTGACTGTGCACTATGGTAGCCAAATTGGTAGAACAGCCAAGCGGCGATGAAATGTAACATGGGTTTGGCCCTTGAGCTAGGGTCATGAAAAGCTCAGGGCTTTGCAACATTGTTGTGCCAATTTGGAAAGATGAATGAACCATGGCCCCAAAGTAGGCACAAAGAGCAAAGGATTCAAAGTGTTCCTTTAGAGAATTTGGTGACCAAATCCTAACAGGTGAGTGACCACATTGGATTTTCTTCATCAACAGGATTGGGAGAACTAAGAAATTGGTAAAAATCAATTTGGGCGGATCTACATCAATTGACTAGGAAAGTTAATGACTTCAGACTAGACAATGGATCCTAGATGTAATGCTTATGTTCAAGTTCAATTCCTCTACATAGGGTATATATATGCCCCAGTCTACATGTTGTGACAGACCGCTATTGTAGTGTGCTAGGGCAAGATAAAAGGAAACAGGCAATCTGGGTTGCCCATTGAGGTTTCTTGGGTTGTTTTTCCTTTCTAAGGTTTTTTTTTTTTTGCAAACCTCATATTGGGTTGAATAAAGGGTCCTAATATGGTGAGGATATTGCCAAAATTATGGTCCTATCCAATGGTCTGAAACCCTTAGGGGAAATCCAAACGGAATGACTTTCATGACAAATGGGTAGCCTTGCTCTACTGTTTATGTCACACCCCAATTCTGTACCATCCAGAATGGTGTGATGAACCGTCAATAAACCAATGGTTCAATCAGGATGTCGAATAGGCTGTGTCTATTTACTTAAACAATACACATCCACAACCATAATAAGAATAAATACACAATAGTCTTTAATATTAAATGAATTGAGAGTCTAAGGATGATAACATAAATAAATTATCCAATTATCTTTCATTCACTAAGACATAAAATAAAGTCATTTAATCAATTACACCGTCTGTATAATTAAACAAAAACTAATCGAAAACGCATGAGTTGTACTTGCATGACGAATCATGCGACTCCATCATAACTTCTGCATCCATCGCCGTCGCATGCCCATACATCAGAGCATTTATATAATCTTCTACGGTGGTACCTGCATCATCAACTAAAAATATTCAACGTCGAAAGTGTGAGCATACATCACGGCTCAGTAAGCAAACAAAACAATGCAATAAACATATACATGCATTCAATTCATATCTTTGGTATGGTTCATAAGTTTGCAAAGTGCAATAGAAAGGATAGGTGGCTGCTGCACCTCTATACAGGAGTGTGTGAAGCCGCCCAATGGTTCAAACACCATTGCCGTCCCACATGCACCCACCATGGAATAGGGATAGAGCTAAAGTGCTTAGGACCACATCGCATCACACTTCCGCTGATGCCCTACCCAAACCAACACGTAAGCCCATGCTGGCGAGGGCTTACAAACTGGGCTTGCAACTAACCAATCCTAATATCAAATAGTGTATCCAAAGCCTCACCCCAGCATCCCTCAATACGTCTATAGAGATAGAGCTAAGGCCCCCCGACAGAGTCAGAGAATACACAGTTTGAGACCACCTCCCCTGATGCCCTACGACGTAATAGTTCTGGTAAGTTAATGGCGATATGACGATGTTAGTGGACAATACTTGAGTAGAGATAGAGCTAGAGTCTGGTGACCAAGATGAACCACAGTGTCACGTCCTCCCCCTGATGCTCTACCCACATCAAGTACACTAACCACACACATACATTCACATGCCTATTCCTAGCTACATCATCATTATCATGTTATAAATAAATAGAATTAAATATGCATGAACAGTAATAACAGGAATAGTGGATGACATGTGATATGCACATTACAATCATACAAGCATAGAATCATTCAAGGTATTGGACTTAATAAACAAAAATAGTTTATTATTAGCCAATTAGTTTAGGTCTTGTTCCCTTACCTTTGATTGCTAGTAGATCCTCGTTCAAGCTTTGTAATTCACTTTTAAGTCATTGGAAAGACCTAACAAGTTGATAGATTTTAATAAGAAATAATTTCAATATATTTAAACTAACAGAAACTGTAGGGTCGCAGGTGGGGTAGTAGTTGGGGTAGCAGTTTCTACAACTACAAGGGTAGGGTCGTAGGGTAGGGTAGCACTTAGGGTAGCAGTTTCTGCGACCCCAGGGTGTAGGGTCGCAGGAGGGGTCAAATACCATTCGACCCTACGTGCGACCACACCCTCCCTGGGACTTCCCGAGGGCATGTGGTCGATCATGTGGTCTCGTACGGTCGGATATCATTCAACCATACGTGTGACCACACGTGTTCTTGGTTGACCTTTCACTCTTAAGTCTATTCCTTCATGTTTGGATCCTTTGGCTTACTATCATAGTCCATCCTATGATTGTTCTATGGCTCAAAACTACAATTTATACACCATTCATTGTCCATAACGATTTCCTCCATGGAGTCTCTTGGAATTTGTCCATGGATGGATGATTTGGGTTTCTCCTAATCCTATGTTCTTCATAAACTATTATAGGCTCCCAATTCATGTAGGGATTTAGGTTCATACCTTGGGTTTGTTGAGATTCAGAGGTTTCTCTAAACTTCTTCTTCCTTAGTCTTCTTCTTCAAGTTTCCTTCTTTTCATTCTCTTATCTTTCTCTCACTTTCAATTAGGGTTCTAAAGGAGTGAAAGAGGTTAAGGGACGTCATATTTATAGAGGAAAACCCTCCATAATAAGGCCCAATGAGTTTAGGAAAGACCCCCTTTGAATTAGGAAGGTTTCCTAATTTACAGATTCTGACTGTTCTCGTAGGGTCGGATGTAGGGTCGCAGAATCCGTCGACCCTATGTCTTTTAGGACATGCAACCCCATGACCAAAAAGTCATGGGTTGGACTCTTTTGTGGTGGGGTCGGTCATACCTGTTTAGGCATGCGACCCTACCCTCATATTGGACTGTTTTTGAGTTAGACTTCATATCTGGTCTTGTGTTTTCTTCACGTACTTGGCCCACTTGGCTCGACCATGATAGGTAGACCTGGTACAAGGTGGTAAGGCCGGATAGTTCGATACGGGTCTTACAGTTTAAGTTGACACCTACACGTATTGATAGGCGGGCAGTTATTTGAATCATTAC
>CM053274.1:8763853-8790036 GCA_028583415.1 Protea cynaroides | reverse complement strand
ATCATGGAATTATTCTAAAAATCAGGTTTACCATTATAGTTCAGGTGCGATTAAATTATGGTTGTGATTTATGCTTGTGCATGATTAAGTTCATTGTTCAAGTTGAAGTTTATGCTTGAAAGGATGAGAAAATCCTATGGATTAGGATCTAGATAGTCCATACGAACTGATAGATAGTCCTAGTAGATCTCTGGATACCCTATTTGGGTCAAAATATGGATAACCTCTTCTGGGTTGGAATGTGGATGACCCAATCTGTGTCAAAATGTGGATAAATATCCTAGTGGATCTATGGATAGTTCGAGTGTGGACTAAAATGTGGAATCGAATTTGGGTTTCTCCTAAATGGCCTATGTAGCCTAAGGTTTGCCCTAGGAATCATAATCCACATAGTTCAGGCTGATGGAAATAACTTGTTCTAGGTTAATGATTGAGAACCTATTCTAGGTTTAGGGTTTAGAACCTATTCTAAGTTTAGGGTTTAGAACCTATACTAGGTTTAGGGTTTAATGAGAGATGGAAATCGTCCTGAGTTACCCTTTTTATCCTGAATTCTAATTTTAGAAGGTTTGGGAAAGCATTCGCCTTCTTTATTAAGATTTTTATTATTTCCCGTTATGCCATTCCCAAGAATGTGGGTGCCTAAATGCACATCCCCACGCCTAATATGTTTGCTAGGTGTACAAGTATGGTAGTTCGACTTGGGTGTTGCATAAATTAAATTATTACCAAAAATAAAATATTCTATCTAAGCATGGCATATAACACATTTATGGTAAGAAATGCACACATAGTAAGATTGTTAAAATCTCTCAAATATGGCATGCATTGCAAATAAGGTAAGAACCTATATGGCAAGATCTAATATGCTAATTATAAGCATGGCAAGACCTAATATGGTAAGAAATCAATATATGCATCTATATATCAATATAGCAAGTACCAAACATTGATTGCAAATATGACATGAATTATTCAAAAAAGGTAGGATCTTATATGTTATTTCCTAAGCATGGTAAGACCTAACATGGTAAGAAATTGATGAATGCTTCTATATATCAATATGGTAAGTACCAAACATAGAATGCAAAATATGACATGAATCATCCAAAAAGGTAAGATCTTATATGCTATATTTTAAGCATAGTAAGACTTAAAAATGGTAATTATTAAAATTTTACTAAATATGATAAAAATATATTTATTCTACATAATATAGCAACACATGGAATATGACAAACATGGTATATTCACAATCCAAACAAAGCATATGAATGCTCTAAATATAGCCATTTATCCAAATATGACAGAATTTACTCAAACAATCAATTGGATGTTACAATGAATGAGACATCAATGATTTTTTTTTTTGAAAAATGCAAAATCATAAAAAAAAAAAAAACATATATTCAAGGTTCTTTGAAAATATTTTAACTTTTATGAAGACATTTGAAAAGATTAATGACTTCAAAACTGTCAAAATTGTGACACAAGGTTCAGATAATAGACAAAATATGAATGCTTTCAGATTCTGTTACATTACACAAGAATGACCATAAGTAGGTCTTCTGTAACTCAAATCAATCTCAATTGTTTTTCGCATAAATATGACTTGATATGCTATATTTCATCTAAAAAGGTCAAATCCCAACAGAGAGCAAAAATGGGTCAAAGATATGCCCTAAGACCGGATATATGCACTGGTCAAGTCTGTTCTAAATTTTTGACCAGTTGCACCATAAATTCCGAATAAAATCCTATACTTAATAAAATTAAATCCAAATATATTTCTATGTAGATAACTGTCTGATATAAAATTTTATCAAGAAAAACAAGTGAAAACCACATATTTTCTTTGTGAAAAATGATCCTTTCCGATCATGCAAATCAGTACATCCTGACAGATTCAAAATCAGAGCACTATGCACTTAAAAATCGATATCAATTCAATAAAAAATCCAAAAAATATGAAACCAGTGCCATTTTTTAGAATAATGTTACATCTAAAAAGTTCATATGAATTTGATTTCCTGATTATGGCCATAAAACCTTTGTCTAGAGACTTTCTGATAGAGGATTGCATTATATCCGAATAAAACAGCAGTGTCAAAAACGAATTTTTTGATATATTTTCCAATTCAAAATGGAACAAAATTTTTAACGTAGTTTCTAACATATCAGAGAGACTTCCATTAAAATTTGGGCTTCAAAATTTAAGAGAAACTATATGTGATGCATGTCCTAAGTTTGGATCCTAAATCTAGAAATTTCAGGTTAGAAAACCACTTTATGAAACTTATCAAAAACATCAAACATCATCATATAGCGTTCAAAACTTCATCATTGAATATCTTAGACAAATTATCATTCATGAAAAATGCTAGACATAGGCATCCTAACATTAATATGCATGTAATAGAGCATTCCTGATCGAGATTTCATGAAAATTAGCCTTTTTCAAGCACAATTGACATTCAAGCATTCTAAAAACCCCTAAATTTGTTTAGGGTACTAACCTTGTGCTCGAATAGAGCGAAACCATCGATGTAGGATGTTTGGAGATTGTATCAAGCTCTTTGAAGAAAAAACCTCCTCTCTCTCTTCTCTTATAATATATAATATACAATAATATATTATATATTATCACATATAAAAAAATGCATGCATATGGGCTGACGTAACTTGGTCTGGATTGGTCTGAGCTGGGCCGGGCTAAGTTAGACTAAGCTGGATTAAGCTGGTTTGGACCAAGGTTGACATTTCGTAGTCTATTTCTGCCACCATTCCACATGGAATGTTTTGGTAGCATCTATTCCAAATTTTCTACGTTCACTTTGTTGAACACTAAAAATGAGGAATATTAGAACTTGAATCACTTCATTTGGAAATAAAATGGCCAACTTATGAATTTATGAAATTTAAGCAGGTCAATTATCGATAATTTGGGTGACCATTCTGCATTGATCCTTCGGAGACCTCTATCAGAAATCCTTTACGTCTACTTTGTAGAGTATTAAAAATGAAACATAAAGAAACTGAAATCACCTAATTTGGATATGAGGATTTGGATATGAGGTGACCAAAATATGAAATTCCAAAGATTAAATGATCATTTCCATGTGTAATTTTGCATGGGACCCTTCGGAAACTTCTACTTGAGATTTTTCACATCCACTTTGTAGAACACCACAAATGAAGAATAATGACCTTGGAATCATCTGAATCCGACACAGAATGGCAAAGATATGAAGTTTTGAAGTTCTATCAATAATTTTACATGAAAGCTTGCATGGGGCCCACCAGTGACCTTTGCCCGTGATTTTCCACATTCACTTTGAAGAGGACTGAAAATAAGGAATATTGGCCTTTGAATCATCCGATTCCGATATCAAATGACCAAGATATGAAGACTTGAAGTTTAAATGATAATGCATGCATCATACGATAATTACGTAAATGCCCTTGCACTTTTAAACTGCGATATCTTCCTTGTTTGATGTCAGAATTTGATGATTCTAGTCTCATTTCGAAGATAATTTTACGACCTATACATCTAAGTAGGTAATATCCTATGACCCTGCTGTGGGGTTCATTAGAGAATTACAAACCTTTGGGTTAAAGGCCGAATACCTTCCATATTGGTTCACTTATGCTGAGGGTGGCAAAAATGGGGTGCTTACACAATCGGTACCGGCAAGGGCATAAAAAAGTTATGATGACGAAGTGACGCAAGCAAGTCTCCATTGGTAAGACGGATCTCTGAGACGTTAATGGAAGAAAATGTCGAGCTATCTCTGGTTCACGAGACCCTTGACGAGGCTGCCCCTAGAGGTGAGAGACTTTAGGAAGAGTCAGAAGACTTGGTGGAAATTCCACCTCCCACGTCTCACCAGCCTTTCAAAACCTTTGGAGATAAAGCAGGTAAAGGAGATGATCCCAAGGTAGGATGCCACCAGATTTGCCCCCATATGGCGGGGACTTGGCAAGAAGGGAGGAGATTCCTATGCAGCGGAGTACGTGGATCAGAGAATCTCCCATGCAATCACCTTTGACGGGACCATTAAAAGCTTACCGACCAGGGGGAAGGCCCAGTGGATTTCTCCCAGCCCAGGGGGGCATACTAGCCACACTGGTCAAGAGGAAAGGAGTCCAATCCTCTTGACCCAGAAGTGGTGAGGCAATTGATGGCTGGGATCTGCCTCCCGCCAGTTGAAATGTTTTACTTGCCATCTGAGTGGGTGAAACTCTACTTCATTCGGGAGACCGACCTTGTTCGAGTAAGTCACTATCACTCTTGTCCTTTATTCCCTTCCATTTTTCTCACTAACTCATCGTGGCTTTACAAAGTGCCCACACCCTCAATGCGTTGAGGCAAGGTTAGGATAACGTAAGTAGCAAAGTCCTTCACTTAACTCTAGAAAGAGACAGTTCCCTGGAGTGTGCTCGTTCCATCGAGAAGACTCGGGATAGTGCCATTGAGGCAAGACGCATGTTCTTAGAGGCGAATGAGAGTCTGACCGTGAAACGTGACAATCTGAAGCAAGAGATTGACACCTTGTGAGTTTGCCAACACGCAGAGAGAGAGAGAGGCTGAAGGAAAGTCTTCAGGCTGAGAAAAACAAAGCTGCTGCAGAGAAGGGGTGTCTGGATGAGGTTCTTAAGGCAAAGATGGTGAAGTCTGAGCGGCTGGCCTCCTAGGTGGATGACTGGACCAGAAAATATGGTAATCTGGTCACGCAAGTGCACAATCTTCTCAGTGATAAAGATGAAATGGAGGCAGGGATCTTCAACCGAGTCTAGAAGCCTGTAAGCCACTTCAAGAAGTAGAAGGAACTCGAAGTATATGTCACTGAGGATCCTGCGATGAAAGGGTTCTGGCTTTGATGTGGCGCCAAACATTTCATTGATGGGGCGCGGAACCTGGCTAAGTTTGTTCTTGAAGATCTTCACCTGGAGGCCAACTTCTCCACATTCCCCCTTCCTATCGATGGTCTGATCTCTCAAGAGCTAATAGTGGAAGGTGTTGAAGAAGAGGGTGGCTAAGAGGAAGAGGATGATGGCTAGGAGAGAGATGTATTGGAGGAAGGCGCGAGCGGTGAGTAGGGTAAAGTCGCAGGCTGTTCGCAAGGTGGTCAGGGACTTGGTTCTCCAGTCAGGGTGGTATCTCCTATCCTCGTGATTCTTCCTGGAGCACCATCTTCTTTTGCCTCGCGGTTTGATCTAGGTATCCTTGTGGCAGATCAGTCGACCGGGATGGCAATCTAGATTGAGAAACAAAATCCTTGAAGGCCCCCTTAATCATCTAATTTTTTGTTTTTTTTTTGTGAATGTAATGTGCTGGATTAGCTTTTATTACTCCTTTGTAATAGAATTTTAAAACCATGAATATATTTGTGTTTTTTATCTTCACACGTCCCATGATGGTTTCTTTCGTTCATCCGACTTATGATAGGCAATTATCTTGTTTGAATTAGGTGTACCATCGAGTGGGGTTTTCTTCCATTGAGTTACTGTGGACCTGGGCTCCTTCAACTCCTGCATGTATACTTGAGGTTTGAATTCGAAACCTTTTGGCAGAGTGAGCTGCCCTTTTGGTTCGAGTATCAACGATGGAGCTGGATCTCAACTCGCTTCGTGTCGGCAATCTCAACTTTTGTTTTGCTTATGACCAACTAACAGATGCTTTGAACGAACATTGGAGATGATAGGAGGTGAGTTGGAGGAGATTATTGGGCAATTGGTAATAAATTGCTGCTAAGACAGAAGGGTAGAGCCTTATAGCTCGTAAACTACATTCGACGGATTATCACGAACTCATCTAACTAAGGAAAGAAGTGCTTTGGTGGCGGAAGAGAAGTGATGACGATCATGTAATCGAACAATATTATCCACAATGCTTTCTGGAACACAATGTAATCGAACAATATTATCCACATACAGATTTGCTAACCTTTCGAGTGTATATTGGGGTCATATCGGTATGAAGCAAGCTGTCTTAGTCAGACGGTCCACAATCACCTAAACTGCGTCAACTACTCGAGGAGTAAATGGTAGCCCTGTGACGAAGTCCATAGTGATGCAGTCCCATTTCCATGCTGGTACTGGTAATGGCTGTAATAGTCCTGCGGGTCTTTGTCGTTCAACCTTTACTTTCTGACAATTTAGGCATTGAGACACGAACTTGGCTACATCTGCTTTCATTCCTCTCCACCAATATAACTTCTTTAGATCATGATACATTTTTGTACTTTCAGGATGTATTGAATAAATGGTGGTATGGGCTTCTTTCATCAGTCAGTGTCTAATGTCCATATTTTCTGTTTCGGGTACACATATTCTTCCTTTGTATTTCAGTACCTTCTCGTCATCCAAGGTGATCTCAGGGTTTGTCCTACCTTTCTCGATATCTTCTTGTACTGTTCTCAGATAAGGATCTAATTTGATAGTTGTCTTCACTTTCTCCACTATATCCGGTATAATTTTCAATGCCACGAACATATTCGAAAACCGATGAATAAACCCTTGATTGGCTGATCCATCCGTTGTATCTATCACATACTGCTCGTTGCCGTGATTAAATACCATTCTGGTAGTACACATTGCTACAATTGTGCTGACTTCTCCTTGGGATTTTATCATTGCTTTTCTGCTCAATGCATCTGCTACCACGTTCGCTTTTCCCGGATGATACTGGATATCACAATCATAGTCTTTCAATAATTCCAATCATCTTCTTTGTCTCATATTCAACTCCTTCTGATTAAATAAATAAGTAAGACTATTATGGTCCGACTTAATCCGGAATTTCTTCCCATATAAATAATGTCTCCATATCTTGACAGCATGTACTACTGCCGCTAGCTCCAAATCATGAGTGGGATAATTTTTCTCATATACCTTCAACTGTCTTGACGCATAATCAATTACTTGTTCTCCTTGCATAAGCACACATCCTAATCCCAATCCCGATGCATTAGTGTATAAAGTAAATGTCTGTCTTGGAACGGGAATGGTCAAAATCGGGGTGGATATCAATCTGGCCTTCAATGTCTGGAAGCTCTTCTCACATTTGTCAGTCCACACAAACTTTTCACCTTTCTTAGTCAAACTGGTGAGAGGTACGGCAATCCGAGAATAGTCTTCTATGAATCTCCGATGATAACCAACTAGACCCAGAAAACTTCTAATTTTTGAAACACTCTTTGGTGCTTCCCACTTCACAATAGCCTCGATTTTGCTGGGGTCCACTTTGATTCCTTCAGCGAATACTACATGGCCTAGGAATGCGACTTCACTTAGCCAAAACTCACACTTAGAAAATTTGGCATATAGTTTCTCTTTCCTTAAACGGTGTAGGGCTGCGTTTAGGTTCTTGATATGGGTATCTTTGTCCTTGGAATATACCAATATGTCATCAATAAATACTATAACTGATGTATCCAACATATCCTGGAAAACTCGATTCATAAGTTCCATGAACGTTGCCGGTGCATTAGTTAATCCGAAAGACATTACCAAAAATTCATAGTATCCGTATCTGGTCCTGAAAGCTGTCTTCGGAATATCCCATTCTTTAATCTTTAGCTGATGATAGCCTGATCGAAGATCGATCTTAGAAAATACTCTTGCTCCTTGTAACTGATCGAACAAGTCATCGATCCGAGGTAGTGGATATCGATTCTTGATTGTCAGTTTATTCAACTCCCGATAGTCGATGCATAATCGAACGCTACCATCCTTCTTCTTTACGCACAACACCGGTGCCCCCCATGGAGATATACTGGGTCGAATATAACCCTTGTCTAGTAGTTCTTGTAATTGCACCTTCAGTTCCTTCAGTTCCGTAGGAGCCATTCTATAAGGTGCTTTTGATACTGGTGCGGCTCCAGGTATCAGGTCTATTACAAACTCTGTGGCACGGTCGGGTGGTAATCCGGGTAGTTCCTCCGGAAATACGTCAGGGTAATCCCGCACGACGCCAATGTCTTCCATTCGTGGTGCTTCCTTGGTTAGGTAGACCACTGATACTAAATACCCGACTGCTCCCTTCTCAAGGCACTTCTTAGCCTTTAATGCTGAAAGTATGAGCTTGCGTCTCCGGGGAAGTTTGGTTCCCGAGAAACTGAAGTCTACCCCTTCCTTGTCTTTGAACGTTAGCTTCTTCTCGGCGCATAATAGATTTGCAGAATGCCGAGCTAACCAATCCATTCCTAAGATGACATCGAAGTCTGCCATCTCAAGTCGTATCAATGTTGCATCTAAAATCTATTCCCCAATGAGAACTGGACATGGTCCATAACCTTTCTCTAGTTCCACTTCTAACCCCATCGGTGACCGTACAAGTAATTTGTAGTCTAATGTCTTGATGGGTAAGTTTATCTTCTTTCCAAATGACACAGATATAAATGAATGAGTAGCTCCGGAATCGAAGAGTACTCTGGCGGGTACGCCATTTATAGGTACAATACCTGTGACCACATCGGGTGATGCGGCCGCATCCTCGGACGTAACAACATATACACGTCCCTGATGGAATTATTTCTTGGGCTTTGGGCACTCTCTTGCTATATGTCCCGGTTGCTTACAGTTAAAACACTTCGGGCCTTCAGAATTTGGCTTTTGCTGAGTTTGAGCAGCTGAATTAGTCTTGGTTACAGCATTAAAATTCTGTGGACGGAAAGGCTTATACGTCCTGTTATTGCCTCCGTTGTAAGAATTATCGGCTGGCCTTTTGATGCCTTTGGTCTAAGTAAAATAACTCTCTTTCTGGCTCGATTCAATCACTCGAGGGGTCTGGACAGCTTCATTATAAATCTTCTTTTCTAAGCCTAGAACGTGTTCTCTGATGCTTCCTCTCAGTCCCGTGACAAACCTACGGGTTTTGGTTTCTTCTTCTTGCATACTCAGTGGTGCGAAGAAAAACAGCTCTTCATAACGTTGTTGGTACGCATCCACTGACATCTGTCCCTGATAAAGACTCAGGAACTCCTTCTCCATCGAATCTCTGAAGCTCCATGGAAAATATTTCTCAAAGAAGGCTTCTTTATATATAGCCCATGTCAGTAGGGCATGCTTGGTCAGTAGATATGTCTTTGTGGATTTCCAGCAATGGTGTGCGTCGCCCTTGAGCATGAAGGTGGCGCATAGTACTTTCTCTTCCTCTGTAATAGTCATCATGATAAATTTTCTCTTCATCTCGTCTATCCAGTGTGCTGGCCACAATGGATCAGACGGCTTGCCGTTGAATTCTCTGGGTTTCATTTTCAAAAATCTCTCCACTAGTCGGGAGTGGTCAAGCTGATTCTGGGGGTTTGCCCCAAACATATAGGGTGGATACTGGTAATTCCCCTGAGCTGCTTCCGGTACCTGCATTGGAATCGATGCCGCCGGTTGTTGAGGTGTCCGAGGGGCTGGTTGGTTACCTACTGGTGCCACACTAGCTTGTTCGGTGTGCATGGGTGCAGCCTGAGTGGTTTGGAACATAATCCCCATGGCAACCTGCATCTGAGCCTGTGCGTGTTGCATCTGCTGTGCCAGATTCATCACCACTGTTGCTAGCTTGGGTGGTGGAGGTGGCAAATTTGTCGGGTTTACCAGTTCTGGATTTCTCGATGCATGGTTATTCTCTTGACTAGTCTCCTCCACTGGTGGTGGTGGTGGGACTGTGTTTCGGGTCTGTCGGGTCACTCTACGTCCAGACATAATTCTTTTCAGTGATGGGTGGTGCCTGAAAATCATCAAAAATAGGTTAGAAGTCATTTATATTTCATGTAGGCACACTAACTGATAATCAATTCCAATTCTAGCTCATTTTATAAAAAAAATACTGTCTTTTCCATGCAGGGTCGATGGTGAGGGTCGATGGTGTGTCCGACCCTTGGTATCCGACCCTGGGAATGACCTGTTCTTCCTGAGAGCTGCGGGTCGATGTGAGGGTCGATTGGTATCCGACCCTCAGTTCCGACCCTCGATTTTCTGTCATATTCCCGAGAGCCGAGGGTCGATTGGAGGGTCGATCCGAGGGTCGATGGTTCCAGTCGAATTGTCCGACCCTCGGACCAAAAATCAGATTTTTAAGATCCGATTCTGGGTCATTTCTCACTATCCCTCCTCCGTATCGACTCGTCTCTACTCTCTGAGTTGCTACAGTGCTACTCCACTATTTTTGGTCGGTTTAACTCTGGGTTTCGACGTCCACGTCATCCCTACAGGTATATCCTCTCATCTTTACCTGTTTTTAGGTTTTTTTTCTAGGTTTTTACCCATTTAACTCATATTTTCCAAATTAAACTTTTTCCAACCGTAAAAATTTGATTTTTATTGGGGGCTTTTGTTATTGGTGTCTCGAGGAACGAAAGCCCTCAAAAATTTTTGAGTTTCATCGGTTGGTTATCGAGAAACTTAAAATTTTCTCTTTTTGCCCTAATTTATCGAAATTTTTTATTTTTCTTGAATTTCTTCAAATTGAGCTTCGTCAGTTAAAATTTCCTACTGTATGTGGGTTGTAGGACATGTTTTAACCTACGTAAGTTCTCATACCCACTTGTATGGTGAGAAATGGGGTTTTATGGTCGACCCACGTCGTTATTAAATCAAATTTTAGATTTTTATCCTGCTAACTCCTTGTTTCCTTTTTCTTTCTTATTTTGCAGATACTATGGCCCATACCAAAGTACCCAGAGTGCGTGATCCACTTTGCTTCCGTTCGAATGAAGCTGAGGCACAGTATGCTGACTATGCCCGTTAGAAGGTTGAAGGGGGTCGCATAGTGAACTTGGCTGAGCTAGCCTTGTTCAATGTAGAGGGAGCGTTTGCTGATATGGGGTGGCTCCCTGTCATCACATACGACGCGTGCACATGTCCAGACTTGGTGCGCCAGTTCTATTGTAATCTCCAGGTGGTGGAGAATTACAACGACGTTGAGCACGGTCAGGAGTTACGCATCACTAGTTACGTCAAGGGGGTGCACATCTCCTTTGATTATCGGCAGCTGGCCGATCTGTTGGGCATTCCCTATGATGGCCCCATGGTGTATTGTGCGCCGGGAGAGCCACAGTTTTTTGAGATGGAGATGTGAGCAGAGATCGACAGCCAGTTGCTCCATCCCGATCGATGGCAGATGAGAGCTTGTTACTTGCGTCTAGCTCCACGGGTCTTCTGCAAGATTATCCAGCATAATCTGATCCCGCAGAGTGGGCACTATGAGAGGGTCTCTCAGCTGACACAGCATCTGCACTCGTCCGCCGGTCTGCCTACCTTACATCATCATGCGGACGATGATTAGTGCTACATTGTCCAATCATAGGGGTAATCTACCCTATGGACGCATGATTACTGTGCTACTGACCCGTCTGGGGGTGGATCTGGTAGATGAGAAGATCCAGGAGAAGACCTTCTCGTCGCCTTTAGATTGGGAGGTTATCTGCAAGATGGGGCTGCGAGATGCTGAGGTTAGCGATGAGGAGAGGAATGCGATGGTGCGCCCTCACACTCGTGTCGAGATGGCTGATGCTGAGGCTGCTGCTACTGCTGCTAGAGCTCGTGTGGATCCGATCGACGATGACGATCGCATGTATATGGACATCGACTCGATACCACCGCCATCACCTACACATGCGGCTGGAGTTGGTACTTCTTCTGCGGCGGCTCCCGCACCTGAGGCTGGTACTTCCCATTCGGCTGATCCCTCACTCCCACCTTCAGCCATGATGGAGATGCTGCAGGAGATCAGGGAGGCTCAGCACAGATCTGATCTGAGGATGGAGGAGTTGCTAGATGCTCAGCGTATGAGGGTGGATGAGCTGTTATCGGTCCAGCGGGCGACTGATAGGAGGGTAGCCGATCTTGCAGCTAGTCTCCAGACGACCCAGACCCAGGTGGCCTGGTTGACTAGAGTCTATGCTGAGGACTATGACCGTGATCGTGAAGCCCCGCCTCCTCCTTCACCTCCAGCTTCGTAATTGTACTTTATTTTTCTTGTACTACAGAGTAACTGTCTGGGTTGTGGACTGTACTCTGCTTTCATTATGTGTATACATTTTGTTTCTCTCTCTCATTGTATGTAACTTGTTTCCCCTTTAATAGATGTATTATTCTCTTTTTAAATTTGATATCAAACATCACTTGTGCTTATAATGTGTTAATATTACTGTTTTTACTTTTATCCTATCTCAGTTCACAATTGTCTTGAATGTGTTAGTTTAGCGGACAAGGCCTGAGATGCTCTGATACCAAGTTGTCACACCCCAATTTTGGTCTAACCAGAATGGTGTGATGAACCGCTAATAAATAAATGGTTTAACCAGGATCTCAAATAAGCTATCCCCACGTTATCTAAACTTACACACATCCATAATCATAATCAGAGTAAATACACAATAGCGAAAGCTTATAATAATATGAACTGAGAACTAAAATGATATCATTAATTTAATAGCAAATTATTCTATTTTCAACTGAGACATAAATATTTAAATACCAAATAGATGTCTTAATAAATCCAATAAAGAAACCTATAAAATATCTAATCAAATACACATGAGTTGCACTCGCAAGAGGAGTCGTGTGTATCCGCTTCAGCTTCAACTTCCATGGCTGCCACGTTCCCGTACGCAGACACATTCATATAGTCTTCAATGGTATAACCTGCATCATCAACTAAAAATATTCGACGTCGAGGGGTGAGCACACATCACGGTACAGTGAGTAGCCAAAATAATGCAACAATACATATGCATGCAGATCAATTTATATCTTTGGTCCGGTTTAAAGTTTGCAGTATGCAATAGAAATGTTGAGGTAGCCAAAGGTCACGTTTATTGACTCCGCCTCTATACACGAGTGTGTGACGTTACCCGAAGATCACGTTTATCGTCAACTCACATGCACCCAATCATGAACATTATATAACAAAGGTTACGTTTATTGCTATATAGTGCCATACCAACATGTAAGCCCCTATTGGCGAGGGCTGCAAACTGGGCTCGCAACTAACCAATCCTAATGCCAAAAATGTATCCAAGGCCTCACCCTAGCATCCCTCAGAATGTCCATAGAGATAGAGCTAAGGGCCCCCGGTAGAGTCAGAGACTACAAGGACCGAGACCACCTCCCTGATACCTTACGACATAATAGTTATGCTAAAGTAATGGTGATACGACGATGCCAATGCACAAGACTTGAGTTAGAGATAGAGCTAAAGTGCTGAGACCCGCCAAAGGTTAACGTTTATTGACGTTCCCATCACACCTCCCCTGATACTCGCTCGCATCAAGCACATCAACCACACACATACAAGCACATGCATATTCCTATCATCATCATCATCATCATGTTATAAACAATAAGTAACTATGCATGAATAAGTAATAGAAATATTGGATGGCATGCTGTATGCACATTACAAACATATTCGCATAGAATCAAGCATGGCATAGGACTCAAGAAAATAGAAAACAGTTTATTATTAACCAATTTAGTTTGGACTTCTGGTTCCTCACCTTAGCTTGCTATAAGATACTTTTCCAAGCTTTAAAATCACCGTTATAATGTTATTATATTGCTAGCAAACCTAACAAAGTCGATAAAATTTAATTAGAATAAATTCTGAATTTAAAAACCATTCTTTCAACTGAGGGTCGATACTAGGGTCGATGCTAGGGTCGATGGGACTATCGACCCTCCCCTCTTTCTGGACTTCCCGAATGCTGAGGGTCAATGGTCAGAAACACGTAGGGTCGGATGGCCTATCGACCCTGGGTGCGACCCTCGGTGCACTCTGGTCCAATTTCAACTTTTTAATCCATTCTTCGTGTTTGGGGTCCTATGGCTTGCTTATACATTCCATTCAACACTCATTCCATGGTCTGAAACCATGAATCATCCTCCTAGATGGCTTTCATGCATTCTCCTAGGGTTTTCTATGAAAACCTAACCATGGATGGATGGTTTGGGTTTCTCCGAGATCAATCTCTCTCCAATAACTATCCTAAGGTCTATAAAAACTCATGGAATTAGTATCCATACCTGAGAAGATTACTCTTTCTCTGAAATTCTTCTCCTTTTTGCTAAGCTCTCTTGCTTGCCTCTCTTTTTCCTCTTTTCCTTCTCCTCTCTTTCTCTCAATTCTATTAGGGTTATGAAAGGAGTGAAAGTGGCTTAGGGACGTCCTTTAAATAGGCTATAAACATCCTAAAATAAGCCCCTTTGAGATTAGGAAGGAATCCAATCGAATATCTCAAAATTTCCTAGTTTCTATTTTCGGCAGGATCCGAGGGTCTATGGGAGGGTCGATGATCCCGTCGACCCTAGGGTTCAAAAGCTGTCCGACCCTCCCTTCAAAACTGAGGGTCTGACTTTTTGTTTTGGGAGGTCCGACCCTGCTTAGCTGGCTGTGCAACCCTTCCCTCTTTTTAAGTGTTTTTGGGTCGATTTGATACCTGGGATCTCGATCTCCTTCACGCCCTTGGTCCACTTGACTCGACCATGATGGGTAAACCTGGTTCAAGGTGGTAAGACCGGGTTAGATTGACACTGGTCTTACATCTTTACTCCCGTCATTGTAGTTCTTGGGAGGTTGATTTTGAGTTCATGCCATTGTCCAAGAAGCGTAGACACAAAATTCTTGAATTCACATTCAAAGAGGACAGGCCGAACGGTGGGCGCCAAATTGTTGCTACTAAAAACTAGATCTGCTAATTCACCAGTATCCTGCAAAACAAAGATGAGAGGTTAACAGAATCGGGACAAGATTCTCGGTGTCTGCTCGAATGGTAAAGTCAATAACAGAGCAAATAGTTTAAATCTATACCAAAATGGTTAGCCTGGTGGGTGTGGAGATAAACAGAATTCAAGAAGGATCTAAGTGACTATAAACCAAGAGCTTAATTGTGTCAGAATGCCCTTACCTCTTGCCCATTTACCATCTTATATAGACTAAGAGAAAGGGAGTTGTCAGTAAACTTCCACCTTAACCGCCTAACTGCCAGGACTGTGTGCGACATCCTTGTAATATCGTAGGATAGAGATCTAATGACCAATCTTAATGTCATGTTATTTGTGATCAATAATCATCACAACTGCCGATGTTGTTATTCCAAGAATACTTAAAGAACTATGCATGCTCACCTTACTATACTCACAGGCAGACAGGTTGCTAAAAACACATGCAATGAGAGACCCAGTGGATGACCACTAAATCTGATAACTTAGGTAACGAACTAGTGAAACACGACTTGCTAATAATGATAAACGTCATCTCGCATGGGAGGATAAATTGAACCAACTAGGACACGTGTTAATGTTCAGTATGTTGACACCTAAGGACATGCGTCCTCTAGTCACCGAAAGACAAAATATGGCATTAACACGTGGGTTTACTTTTTCTGATTGCCTACATAATCTTTCCTTAGTTCTTGCTAGGTGTACGGAGAATTATTTAGTTTTAAATTGATAAAAATACCACTTCATGGTAAACAAGGCATAGTATTGGGTCACATCAATTCCAAAGTGGTGATCATGGCTAATAGAGCCAAGGTAGAACTAATTGAAAAGTTACCTGCTCCCAAATATGTTAAGAACATCCACTCCTTTCTAGAACATGCTAGTTTCTATCGGCAGTTTATTAAGGACTTTAGCTAGATTGCTAGCCCTCTCACCTCTTTATTTGCTAAAGATGAGCCTTTTGATTTTATTGTTGCCAGCCTGGAGAGTTTCAATCAACTCAAAAAGATTTTGACCATTTCCCCTGTTATTCAGTTACCCATATAGATAGAGTCCTTTGTGCTTATGTGTGATGCTTTTGATTTTGCATTAGGAGCTATCCTTGGGAATAGATCAATAAGTTATCCCATGTGGTTTGTTATGCAAGTAAGAGTTTAAAAGATGCATAGCTTAATTACACCACACTGAAATTGAATTCTTAGCTGTTTTATTCATTTTAGAGAAATTTCATGCCTACTTGATAGGATCCATGTCATTGTGTATATAGATCATTCCATCCTTAAGCATCACTTGCAGAAAAAGGATGCCAAAGCCCATCTCATTAGATGGGTTTTGCATTTATAGGACTTTGACTTAGAGATTAGGGATAAACCAAGAATAAAGAATCTGGTTGCTGACCACTTATCCCGACTGCCTAATTCTTTTACTATCGATTCACTAGTCAATGAGTCTTTCCCAGATAAACAGTTGTTTGTAGTATCTAGTAGACCTTGGTTCATCGATATTGTAAATTACTTGGTAACGGGTGCAACCCCTTCCCATTGGTCTACCCAGGATAGGTATAGATTCCATTCCCAAGTCAAGTACTATTTTTGGGACAATCCATATCTATTCAAGACTTTCCTTGATCAAATTATATGGAGATGAGTACTTGACCATGAACATCAATCTATGCTGCCTTACTGTCATGATCAGGTGTGTGGTGGCTACTTTGGGCCATGTAACACCACGGCCAAGGTTTTATAGACTGGATTCTACTGGCCTAGTCTTTTTAAGGATCCCTTTTGATTACTGTGAGGCATGCCCTTCATGCTAGTCTTTAGGCTGCATTACCAAACGAAATATGATGCCACTTAAACCAAATCTGGTGGTTGAAGTTTTTAATATTTGGGACATCGATTTTATGGGTCCGTTCTAAAGTCTTTTGGGAATGAATATATCTTGTTAGCTATGGACTATGTGTCCAAATGGATAGAAGCCATTGCTACTAAGACCCATGACCACAAGGTAGTCATTAAATTCCTAAAGGAGAATATATTCTCCCAATTAGGTATCCCTCGAGTTGTCATTAACGATTAGGGAAAACACTTCTGCAACAAACCATTTGAGGCCCTCGTTCAAAAATATAGTATTACCTATAAATTGGCAACCCCTTATCACTTCAGAACAGTGGACAGGTTGAAGTGTCCAATCGACAAATCAAGTAGATTTTGGAAAAGACTGTCAATCCAACTCGTAAGGATTGGTCCATTCGCCTCGTAGATGCTTTGTGGGCTTATAAAACTGCTTTCAAGACCATTCTTGGTCAATCCCCTTACTATCTGGTCTATGGAAAAGCCTACCATCTACTAGTTAAATTGGAACACTGGGCTTTTTGGGCCATTAATAAATTAAATTTTGATTTGTCAGATACTAGTACTCATAGAGGACTCTAGCTCTCTGAGTTGGAGGAATTATGAAATGATGCCTACGATAGTACTCAAATCTATAAAGACAAGACCGAGGCTTACCACGATAAAGATATCCTTCGGAAGTCTTTCACCTCTGGAGACAAGGGTTTGCTTTATAATTCTCGTTTGCATATTTTTCTTGGTAAACTTAGATCCCATTGGGAGGGCCCTTATATTTTTCAAAATGTTTACTCATCGGGTGCAATTGAGATTTTGAATCCAGGTACAGGTGCAACCAACAAAGTGAATGGCCAAAATTTAAAGCCATTTTTAGAGCTTCCATACGACTCCACTGAAGAGCTTATGGATCACTATGAGCCTTTTTACATCGATCCTTGATTCAGGGAGTTTTTTCCCCTGTACTTAAATCATGCATTGTCCTCAATGCATGATTTAAGTATAGGGGAAAGGTAGAGATTTCATGGAAAAAATGATTTTTGAGCTTTCATTGCAAATTTTAACTTTTTAACTTTGGTTTTTAGGAAAGTCAATCACTATTTCTATGGTTTTGACATAAAAGAGGGAAAAAAAAGAGACCTACGAAACTATCACATGCGAAGTAATAAAACCCTATGTGAGGATAGTACTTAGGCTGCATCTAGAGGTGGGAATCGAGTTAGAAAATACATCCTACCTTACTTGAAAGGGTAATTTTTTTATAGTTATAGTTGGTAATTTAAACCTTTGAATAAAACTGAGACCTCCTTGTACTAAAAAAATAATAATAATAAAAAATAATAACATAAGAGTTTTTCTTCTTGGAACTAGACAGGGCATTTTACCTTAGGAAGCGAGGTGTCTTGATTGAAATTCCTTGGATAAGGTTTTTGTTAAAAAAAAAAATAGTCTCTAGCATCAATGTCCTTAAAGATATATGCCAAAAACGAAGCTACATAGTAACATGGAAATGCATAACCACCTGCACTTCTCAAGCTAACTGTAGTGGAGTAGCAAAAAAAGAAAAGAAAAAAAAGTGAAAAGAAATGTGAAATACAAGTATTGAAAGCTGATCTCAGGTCTTGGTTACTAGTATGTTACAAAGGGTTCACCTTAAGGAGAGATATGTTTGAAAGATATAACCAGGTTTTCTAATTGAGATGTAACCTTAATGTTTGAATCATATGAGGTAGCAAAATTCATGTGTGGGGGTTTCTATGTTTTCTTGTTCCCAAGTTGAGTGTCTTGACTAATAGGATGTATGTATGTTCTTTCTCCTTAATACCAAAGCTGAAACTTGAAATTTCTATATGAATTTTGTGGGGTTTGTTATCTGAAAATACTCATGAGACACAACTCATCTACTAGGGGTGACCTAGGGGTTTAAAGGTCTATTGCACTTACTATGTACAATCATGATTCCTACGAAAGTGAGTTAGGATTTTATTTTATTTTCTTTTTATATTTTTCTTTGCTCGGGACTAACAAAGCTCAATTGTGGGGGAATTTGATGAACACATTTTATGTATAAATTTAGGGCATAAAGTATGCATATCATATTTTATTTATGAAGCTTCTTAGACATTTAATGTTGTTTTTCTGTTTGTAGGTGTAGGTGAAAGAATAGGGAAATCCGAGCTTAAAAATATTTTATGCTTTTTTGGTGATCTTGTCCAGTTAACTCACCCAATCAACTCAACAACCTTGCATAGGGACAAATTTTATAAGGAGAGCCATGAATTTTGTGTATAAGATCAGCCTTAGACCAAGTCAAAAAGTAGCACAATCTCATATGAGAGATTTTATTTTCTTGAGAAAATATTCCTTGCTGATTTGGAATGAAATTTATAAGGTGGAGATTGCCATATCTTTGGGGTTTCCTGTTTTTTCTCTCTCAAGAATGATATCACATGTGCAGATTGGCATGGCATGGAAGAATGGAAATTTCCAATTGATTATGAAAGTTTTTAAGAAGAGATAATGATTTCAAAGATACAATGAGTTGTTGCAAAATCTTTTTCTACTCAAGAATCGTCCATATACAATAAATCTATACGGTTGGCATTTGGTTACCAAAATTATCTCCACAAAATCCCTTAAAATCTAATTTAAAGATTGATTGTAATTGTTGCTCAATTGTATATATATGTGATAATGAACAATAGAGAAAGCATCCAAGGATTCTATTGTAAATTTTTTTTTAGTTTTGAAAAATTATGGGAGAGCTTTGAGAGTCATAGTTTCTTCTTTTCAAGTTGTGTTCCTCTTACTTAATTTCTTTTATCAAATTTTAATTTTAGATTTAGAATTTTGTAGTAGGGTAAATCAATATAGGTTGTACCCCATTACTATTTTAATTTAGGGGAGAAGGCTCCCTTTTTAGTCGTTTGCACTTCATCTTGGAGTGACAACAAGACGACGAGCAACGACAAAGAAATCTTCCAATGAGATAAGTTTTTCTTAAATTTTTTATTTTTAATTTTGTTCTCTTCTTACAATAGATCTATGTTACTCTATGGTTTATATAGTGGTTTCATAAATCTTTGTGCCGTTAGGAATTGGTTATTATTGTTTTTATTGATTGATTAGTTTTTATGTGAAGTGATTAGGGTGTTAATTTATTCAAATCCCTTTGGTATGCTTTACCTTATTTAAGTTAGGATAATAGAGATTACTCCCTGAGATCGACCCATTACTACACAATGCCGTGCACTTATGGTTATTTATTTAATTAATTATCATCAACTTTCCTGATAAATTATACCACAGCCAAACCAGTAGCATCCAAAGCCGTAGCTGTAGACAATCGCCCGACAGTCCAGCTACTGTAAATATAAAGTTCTTTAATTATAAGCAAATGGGGCACTATGGTAGAAACTATCTCCGTCTGCTCAAAGCAACACAACCTGGGAAGGTAAATGCAGTGTCTGCACTGGAAGCTAAAGCATCCCCAAATGTGATAATAGGCACTTTTAATAGAGCAAGAAAACCAGCTAAGGTACTTTTGATTTAGGAGTTATCCATTCATTTGTCTCTCCATCTTTCAGGGAAAAGATATGAGGTGAAATTAAAAACCTAGAGATGTTGTTGATTGTGTGATCACCCCTTGGTGTGGAAGTAGTACTTGATGAATACCATGGACCATGCCCAGTCATAGTCGATGGTAGAAGTCTGGAAGCAAACCTAATTTAGTTGGTGATGTAGGATTTTGACGTGATCTTAGGTATGGATTGGTTGTCATGACATGGAGCAAGCCTTCATTGTGTGGGAAAGAAGCTGATATTTGAAGATGAAAATGGTGATAGGTTCGAATTCAAAGGAGAAAAGGGAGCAAAGAAGAGGAAACTGTTTCTTTTAGTGCTCAAGGCAATAAAATGCCTACAGAATGGAGATCTGGGATTCTTAGTTTCGATCCTTGATACGACAGTCGAACGACCTCGGCTAAAAGATTTAGAAGTAGTGAATGAATTTCTAGATGTATTTATAGAGGATATACCAGGGTTACCGCCAGAACAAGTAACCGAGTTTTTAATAAACTTATTACCTAGCGCAGCACCAATATCGAAGGCTCCTTATAGAATGGTGCCTTCGATATACGGAACTCAAGGAGTTTAAGGTGCAACTGCAAGAATTATTAGATAAAGGTTTCATAAGGCCTAGTATTTCTCTTTAGGGTGCACCAGTATTACTTGTGAAAAAGAAGGATGGCAGCGTACATCTCTGCATCGATTACAGAGAACTGAACAAGCTCACTATCAAGAATAGGTATCCACTACCACACATAGAGGATTTGCTCAACCAACTACAAGGCACCATAAAGTTTTCCAAGGTCGATCTTCGATTAGGATACCACCAACTGAGGATAAAGGAGAGTGGCATACCTAAATTAACCTTCCAGACTGGGTATGGACACTATGAATTTCTAGTCATGTCTTCCGGATTGACTAATGCTCCTACCTTGTTCATGGAACTTATGGACCAAGAATTTCATGACATGCTGGACACTTTAGTAATTGTGTTCATCAACGACATACTGATATACTCCAAGAATGTAGAAGAACACAAGACACACATACTATTGGCATTGTAAATACTACGGGAAAGGACGCTCTATGCTAAATTCAAGAAGTGTGACTTTTGGGTGAACAAAGTGGCATTCCTAGGCCACATAGTGTCACCAGAACGGATTAAAGTAGCCCAATAAGATTAAAGCCATTACCAATTGCGAAGCACCTATAACGGTTATTGAAATCCAAAGTTTTTTGGGTTTATTAGGGTACTATCGTAGATTTGTGGAAGATTACTCCAGAATTGTCGTGCCACTGACCAAACTAACTAAGAAATGAGAGAGATTCATCTGGTCAGACCAGTGGAAAAGGAGCTTTTAAACCTCGAAGGAGAGATTAGTCTTAGCTCCTATATTGATGATTCCAATACCAGGAGAGACATTCACCTTGTATATGAATGCTTCTAAACTTAGACTAGGATATGTACTCATGGAAGGAGATTAAGTTGTAGCATATGCCTCAAGGCAACTAAAGAAGCATGAAGAGAACTACCTGACGCACGACTTGGAGTTAGTGGCAATTATATTTTCTCTCAATGCATGGCAGCATTACTTAGACGGAGAGAAGTTCCAAATTAAGTCTGATCACAAGAGCCTCACTTACTTTTTTTACCCAGAAGGACTTAAATATGAGACAATGGAGATGGATATAACTGCTGAAGGATTATGAGTATGAAATCTCATACAACCCTGGAAATGCTAACGTAGTAGCTGATGCATTAAGTAGAAAGAGTTTGGCAGGGCCTAAAGACAGATGGAACTGGGTTCCATTCAAATAATAACGGAAGAAGCCCCAACTGCACTAGATCTGTCAAAGGAATCCTTAGGAAACCAAGTCATTTGTGGGCTTGCAAGCCTATTTGTGAATCTATATATAAAAGCTAATTTGGTCACCGAAGTGATAAAGGAACTACCCACGAACCTTTACCTTCGAACTCTGAAGGAAGGCCTACGATGAGGAAAGTTAGATCCAGACTTCACACTTTTCCCAAATGGGTCACTTAGATTTCGATCGAGACAAGACTATGTATTCCTATAACAGCCTTGGTTATCAAAAAATGAATCTTCAGGAGGCCCACAATGCTCCCTATTCAACCCATATTGGTAGTACCAAGATGAATCATGACCTAAGGAAATCAGTTTGATGGGAAGGAATAAAGGTTAATGTAGTGGACTATGTCTACAATTGTTTAACATGCCAGGAGGTGAAGGCAGTTCACCATAAACCATCCAGATTACTTTAACTACTACTGGTACCTGAGTGGAAATGGGACTGCATCACCATGGATTTTGTCATAGGTCTACCCTTGACACCCAAAAATGTAGATGCTTTTTGGGTGATAGTTGACAGACTCATAGAGGCAGGAAGATTCATAGCTATTTGGCCCCAATATACGCTGGACAGACTGGCTAGATTGTATGTAAACCGAGTGGTTCATCTGCATGGTGTGCCTTAAAACATCGTATCAGATAGAGATCCTCGATTCACATCTCAATTTTGGGAGATTTTGCAGCAAGCAATGGGCACAGAGTTATGATTTAGCATAACCTTTTATCCACAGACAAATGGTCAATCAGAGAGGACCATCTAGATACTAGAAGATATGCTCCGTGCCTATGCCATAGACTTCAAAGGAGCATGGGACGAGAAGCTATCCTTGATGAAGTTCGCATATAACAATAGTTACCAAGCCAGCATTGGCATGGCTCCATATGAAGCTCTTTATGGACGAAGATGTAGAACTCCACTATACTAGGAAGAAGTTGGTGAAAAAAGAATATTTGGACCAGACTTTGTCCAGGAAATGCCAAGAAGTGGATATAATAAGAGAAAGGATCAAAGCAGCCCAAGCTCGACAGAAGAGTTACTCGGATGTCAGGAAAAAGGACATCGAATATGCTGTAGGAGACAAGGTATTCCTAAAGATTTTACCTTTTAGAGGAATAAAGCATTTTGGTAAGAAGGGAAAGCTGAGTCCTAGGTATGTAGGATCCTATGAGATTCTAAAGTGATGTAGAAGATTGCCTGTCAATTAGCACTACCACCATCATTAGTCGACGTACACGATGTATTCACGTATCAATGTTGAAAAAGTATGTACAAGACCCATCCCCCGTACTGGAAGTCGATCCTCCTCAGCTAAGTGAGGACTTGACAATGGAACTTGAACCTTAAATGATATTGGATAGGAAGGTACAACACTGAAGTAATCGAGATGCTTATTACGTCAAGGTCACGTGGAGGAATCAGGACGTGGAAGATCTATCATCAAAAGAAGAGGAGTCTATGAAGAGAAGATTTCCCCATTTGTTCAAAACAACGGATAAGTATGAATTTTGGGGACAAAATTCTTTTAAGGGTGGGGGAGTTGTGAAACCCGCACATAGAAAACTGGGCCTAACTTAGATTTTCTTAATAGCCCGAGCTTTCCACCATAGTCGAACCCAACACAATGCCAGCTCAAGGATCAACGTGATAGGTAACCCTTTTAGAATCATTATATTCCTTCCTAACTATATATTATATGATATATAGATTTAAGTGGGAGCCAGACGATATAAGTCGGTCGGGAATCCCGATAGTCCAAGGACCAGTATCATCGACAGATAAGGCCAAAAAATAGACCTAATCTTGAAATAAACAGTGAGTTTCATTTTAGGAAACTGTTTAGGATATTTCTAGGACCCAACGAATCTAGAAGGGATCCACATCCATCCTAACTAATTTGGAGTTCAAAAAGGGAAGGAGTCTCTCTCTAATTTTAAATTCTTGCCACTTGGTAACTCCTTAGGAGTCCCCATTCAAATTAAGAGTTTGACCTCATTTAGGAAACCTGAGATAAATAAAAACCCTATCTTTCACCCTCTTCTTAATACATACCAATCTCAAAAAATTTTGATGCATTCTCGAGAGAAAGGGAGAAAGGAAAAAAAGGAGAAGAAAAGGTAAAGCTCTGCAGCACTAGTTTAAAAGAAACTATCAACAAAGTACGCCGCTGATCAGTAGTGATCAAGCTAATATCGGTAAAACCCTAAACTCTTATAAACTTTAATGAGAAAATTGGTGTTCCAGTGAAGGATGTAAGTCTGATGTGAGAAACACTCATCCTTTTTCAATAATGAAATTAATGTAGGTTGTTAAAAGGGAGAATGACTCTTCCTAATGAATGGCCTAGTTTAAGCAATTGATTTCACACTTGTTAGATAGTATATAGGCCTAAGAGTCACCCCACCATTGGACCACATTATGCTAGCAAGGAAGGGATTGAATCATAAGAAGAAATCATAAATTACTAAACAAAAAAGTGGCCTTTGGGGAGGAGGCAATCGATACACCGGACTATACTATAAGGACCGGCATAGTGACCAACCCATCCCAGAAAGGGTCTAGGGAGTTAGCAGGACTATGTTATGGTGGATACCCTATACTGACCGATATATCGACCGACTAATGGTAGATGGTCTAGGTTTTCTATCGGACCATGAGCCGGTCACAATGGTAGCAACCGACATATCGATCGGTAAAGCCCAGACTAATATAATTTGAAGTCTATCAAGTAAGACTTTTATCTAATGACCCTACACCTTGTATAGGCATAAGAACACTTGCAAACACTTATAGCATGGATAACCACAACTAAACAATATCAGGTGAGGAACAGAACCCTTGACTGATTTTAGAGTGTTTTTAATATATAATTGCTACACCACATGCTTACTGTGATAACATGTCATCTAATAACTGCTTGTGCTTGCATTTGTATTTATACTATGATTTGTTGTGTGAATGTATGTCACTTTTAATTGATAGTTAGTAGTGAAATGGTCGAAGACCGCTGTATCCAACCTATATGCTTGTACGGTTATTGATGAGTATGTAACTCATCCTTAGTGGGATGACAACATCTTTGGAGGAGGGAATGGATCGCCAAGGATTCCTACTGGGTTTGGTGAGAGGGATACATTGGATGAAATGTAGAACTTTTGGTTAGTGACACTACCCCTATATGCAACCTTGGCCAGTAGGGGGTCAGGTACTGATAAGATGAAGTGATGAGGGGGATAGATCAGTTATGTTTATTGTAGCGTCATTGGCTGTACTTACTGCCCCATCATCATTCTGATTGGGATGTCGTGTGGGGACACCAGAGCTATTTGGTAGATTGGTGAGTGCCCAACACTCTCATGCATGGAGGTTGTAGTTAGCCTCTAGGATGTGTGGGTAGGCCTTACCATAGCACGTGGCATACATGATACCAGACTATTGCATTATTATGTGTAATAAACTGATCATGCATGCTTGATTTCTTACCTGTATGTTTCTCACTGAGCTCATGTTGGAGAGCTGATCCTCGTGTATGCCATTCTTTTAAATTGTCTTGTAGGTACTACCGTTGCTGACTACTTAAATGTGCCAGCAATTGCTCACTTGGCCTAGCTAGGAGGAGTCCAGTATGAGGATGAAGCACACGACGTGGATCCTTGGAAAGAAGTTTTTGGACAATGAACCATTTTCTATTTTAAGTACTCTTGGGATTATTTACTATGTTTTGATAGCCCATGATTCATAGGGCAAAGTTACTTAAAGTTTGGGGTATGAAGTTATATGATGAACCTTGTTTGAGGTAGTGAACAATGGTAATGCTAGTATTATTTATCATTAGTGTGCTCATGGTTGTTTAGTACCTTTCACTATTTATTACTTTGGATTATGATTATGGCATTGTGCTGGTAGAGGTTGGCATGTGTGTGCACCGCTTATGAGGTCCTGGTGCGATCACATCCCAACTAAGGTGTTGATCCAGTCGGATCCCAAAATTAAAATTTTCAGACCGGTATTTTTGAAGTGTGACTCCTACTCTGGGTACAATTAGATCCAGATGTACAAGGCTAATGTGGAGAAGACTGCTTTCATCACTAATCGTGGACTCTTCTACTACGATGTCATGCCATTTGGCTTTAAGAATGCAAGGGCCACATATCAAAGATTGGTGAATAAGATATTTGAA
>CM053274.1:8747444-8763353 GCA_028583415.1 Protea cynaroides | reverse complement strand
GTTTTATCCATTGACCTAACTACTTCCACATGAGTCATGAACTGAGTTAGGATAAAATTAAAAACTGTAATAAGAACACACCCTAAGAACTTGTGTTGTTTGAGACATAAACTAAGAAGAATAATGCACATAAGTAAAAGAGAAACGAATTATATATATCAAAGGGGATTAACAAAAAAGTACATCTGGATTAGAGTACAGTCCATAATTCGGACAGTTACCATGTAGAATAAAAAGTAAAGAAGATAATGGGACAATCATGGAGCTGGGGGTGCTGGAGGAGGAGGTGCCTCACGATCTCGATCATAGTCCCCAGCATATACTCTCGTGAGCTAGGCTACCTGAGTCCAGGTCACTTTGATACTAGTTGCCAGATCCGCTACCTGCTGGTCTCTAGAGCGCTGAGCGGCTAGGATCTCTCCTACCCTCTGATCCATAGCATGCTGGGCCTCTCGAATCTCATGTAGCAGCCCCATCATGTCATCTGGTGGTGGACGTAAAGGGCCAACTGAATGAGAAGCCCGAGAAGGGCCAGCTCCTGTAGAATGCTATGGTGATGGAGGAGGGATGGCATCCACATCCATGTACATCCTATCATCATCCTCCTCATCATCACTCTTGTGTGCCTCTGCTGCTGCTGCTGCTATCGCCTCTACATCTACTGCCACTACTTGAGTGAGAGGACATCTCATAGCATTTCTCTCGTCATCACTGACTTGTATCTCTCTCATTCCCGTCTTACTGATTGGCTCCCAATCCAAGTCAGTTGAGAAGGTGTCCTCAAAATTCCTCTCATCCTCTAGGCTCACCTATAGACGTGCGAGCAAGGTGGAGATCAGCCGTCCATAGGGCAAGTTACCTCTCGACTCAGACAACGTAGCTCTGTGCATAGTCCAGAGGATAATTTATGGGAGACAGAGAGGCTGCCTAGTACGGATACAGTACAACAGGTATTGAGTCAGCTGAGGGACCATCTCATAGTATCCACCCTGAGGGATTAGTTTATACTAGATAATCGTACAGTAGACCCATGGCTTTGGACGCAGGTTAATCGCCTTCATTTCTTAGCGGTCATCCCGAAGACTCTGATTGTCTATCTCTGCATGCACCTGTGTAGATAGGAACTGGGGCTCCCTTGGTGCACAATAATCCAACTGCCCATCATTGGAAATGCCCAAGAGATTAGCCAACTCCTGACAGTTGAAAGAAATAGGAACCCCTTTCACCCAACTGGTGATATAAAGCTTTCTACCCTATCCACATCCTCTAGGTCATCCTCTACCTGTAGGTGATAGTAGAATTGTTTTACCAAGTCTAAATAGGTGCAAGCCTCGTACACAATCACTATAAGGCAGCCCATATCTCCAAATGCCCTCTCCACATTAAACAAGGCTAAATGGGCTAAGTTCACACATCGACCCTTTTCCAATTTCTTTCGATCAAACCGATGATATTGAACCTCTGCTTCAACGAACCTAAAGCTATTAGGGTCATGGACTCGAGGAACCTTGGTGCAAACCATGATGATTGCAAGAAAAGAAAATAAGAAAACAAGTTAGAAAATTGAAAATTTTATAGCGCAATGACATAAATTGGGGAAAAACCTCACTTTTCACTTAAACATTGGGCAGGAGGACTTACATAGGTCCCAAACCATCCTGCAAGGCTCATACAATGGAAAATCTTAACTAGGTAGATTTGATTTGAAGAATTTTGACAATTGAAAAAAACCACAAAATGTAGGTCAAAACTAGGTATTTTCAAATTTCTACTAAACCAACCGATGAAACCCAAATTTTCTTGAGGGCTTTCATCCATTGGGTAGCTAATGGTAAAAGCCCCCAATAAAAATCAAATTCTTACGGTTTAAAAAATATTAATTACAAGGAAACTTTATAAATGGTAAAAACATAGGTATGAAAGCTTGAAAAGGGGAAAATAGTAGAGAACATACCTCGAGGAATAGAATGTAACTCGTCAATCGATGAAAAAAAATCACCAAATCGGTTGTTACTGTAGCAACTCAGTGGTGGCGAGGTAAGTTGAGACCGTAGGAGAAAGAAGCAGAAATGGGAGCGAAATCTCGGAAAAGAGGTTTGAAAACCTGATTTTGAATCATACGGTCGCACAATTCGACCAAAACATGCAACCTTGTGATCGATCGTATGATCGACCATAGGGTCCCGGGAAGTTGCCAGGGTTTTGATGGTCGAACCTATGGTCGCACAACATGCGACCGTTGGCTATCGACCGTATGAGTAACTGTTGTCTGCTTTTTTATTATGCTCGAACTTTTGTCTGTTGATATTATTTCTTCTCTCGCCTTCTATTGAGAGAATAACCCAATACGACCATCATATCTTGTCTCACATGTACAGTCTTTCCAATTACCATTTATCCAGGAATTTAAATGGCTAGGCGTAGAGTTAGCCAAAGTAGACAGAATGTAAACCCACCTCCACCACCTATGGAGGCCAATGACAAAGAAGGTCAGCAAGGATAAGAAGAAAATATTGGGAAATAAGGTATTGTGTCTCAGGATGTTCACCCCCAAGCCAACCCAACCAACTTACCTGCACCACCTACGGATTTGGCTACTGTGGTGATGAATTTGGCACAGCAAGTGCAACAGATATAGCAAATGCAAGCCAACATGCAAGCTGCTATGGGAATTGCTTCTCCAGTTGCAAACAGAACACCTCTACCTACAGGGCAAGCTAGCATCATACCTGGTGGTAGCAACACGGTATCCCAAGCACCTTAAACTCCAGTTGTACAAGCTCAAGTGCGGAACCCTAAAGCACCAAGGCGGGTACAACTATGGTAATTATCAGTACTAACCGCTTATCTATGGAGCATATGCATAATATCAGCTGGACCATTCTAGGTTGATCGAGCATTTTCTGAAGATGAAACCAAAGGAATTTACTGGCAAGCCATCGAATCCTCTGTGGCCAGCTCACTGGATCGACGAGATGGAAAGAAACTTTATCATGATGACTGTAAATGAAGAGGAGCAAGTATTATGTGCCATATTTATGCTGAAAGGTGATGCACACCACTGGTGGAAGTCCACTCGAAGTTATCTGCTGACCAAGCACACCCAACTAACCTGGGCTATTTATAAAGGAGCTTTCTTCAAGAAGTATTTTCCCAGGAGTTTCAGAGATGCAATGGAAAAGGAGTTTCTGAGTCTGTATCAGAGACAAATGTTTCTAGACTCTTTTTAGCAGCATTACGAAGAGCTATTTTTCTTTGTGCCCTCTAGCATGCATGAGGAAAATACAAAAACCTGAAGGTTCGTCATGGGATTTAGGGGAAACATCCATGAGCATGTATTGGGGTTGGAAAAGAAGATTTATAATGAATCCGTACATATTGCTCGAGTGCTAGAATCAAGCTAGAGAGAGAGTTACTTTACTTAGAACAGAGGTATAAATAGGCCTAATGGAAATACATATAACGGAGGGAACTCAAAGACATTCAGACCCTTCCGTACTCAAGGCTTTAAAGCTGCAGCCAAGACTACTCTAACAACCCAACCTCAGGAGAACCAGGGTAATGTTGGAGTCAAATGCTTTAATTGCGATCAAATAGGACATTATTCAAGAGAGTGTCCTAAGCCAAGGAAGTACCTACAGCAAGGAAAAGTTTATGCCATTACTTCTGATGATGCTGCCGCATCACCTGATGTGGTCACAGGTATGATTCAACCTTTTTGCTTCGTACTACCTTGTGTGAGCATGTAGACTAAATTAAACCAAATTACAGGTATCGTACCTATTAATGGCATACCCGCCAAAGTACTCTTTGACTTTGGGGCTACTCATTCTTTTATATCTGTATCGTTTGGAAAGAAGTTAAGTATACCCCTCAGATCTTTAGACTGCAAACTGCTTGTACGATCACCTATGGGATTAGAAGTAGAACTAGACCAAGGTTATGGACCATGTCCAGTTATTATTGGGGAGAAGACTATGGATGTAACCTTAATCCAACTTGAGATGGCAGACTTCGATGTTATCTTAGGAATGGATTGGTTAGCCCGACACTCTACAAACCTATTATGTGTGAAAAAAAAATTGACATTCAAAGAAGGAAGGCATAAAGTTTAGTTTTACGGAACCAAACATCCCCGTAACTGAAAACTCATTCTTTCGGAATTAAAGGCTAAGAGATGCCTTGAGAAAGGAAGAATTGGTATCTAGTGTCCGTGGTCGACCTAACCAAGAAAGCACCCCGAATGGAAGATATTGAAGTTGTGCATGAATTTTTAGATGTATTTCCTAAGGAAATACCAAGATTGCCACCTGACCGAGTGACAGAGTTTGTCATAGACCTTATCCATAGAGCCGCACCAGTATCTAAGGCACCTTATCGGATGGCTCCTACTGAACTGAAGGAACTGAAGGTAAAATTACAAAAACTGCTGGACAAGGGTTATATTCGACCAAGTATATCATCATGGGGAGCGGCGGTATTGTTCGTGAAAAAGAAATGACGGTAGCGTTCGACTTTGTATAGATTATTGAGAACTAAACAAGCTCACGATCAAGAACAGATATCCATTGCCTCGGATCGATGACTTATTTGACAGTTGCAAGGTGTCAAAGTGTTTTCCAAAATTAAACTTCGATTGGGATACCATCAATTGAAGACTAAGGAAGGCGATATTCTGAAGACAGCCTTCAGAACCATATATGGACATTATGAATTTTTAGTTATGTTTTTTGGATTGACTAACGCATCCGTAACTTTTATGGAACTTATGAATTGGGTATTCCACGATATGTTGGATATGTCAGTCATTGTATTCATTGATGACATACTAGGTTACTCCAAGGACAAAGAAACTCGAATCATAAATCTTAGAGCCGCTCTGCAGCGACTAAGAAAAGAGAAGCTTTACTCTAAATTTACTAAGTGTGAATTCTGGCTAAATGAAGTCGCTTTCTTAGGCCATGTTGTATCAGCTGAAGGAATTAAAGTAGATCCTAGCAAGATTGAAGCTATTGTGAAATGGGAAGCACCTAAGAACGTTGCAGAAATTAGAAGTTTCTTAGGTTTAGCTGGTTATTATTGAAAGATTACTTTAGAATCGCAGTACCACTTACCAGTCTGACTAAGAAAGGAGAAAAGTTTGTTTGGACAGACAAGTGTGAAAAGTGTTTCCAAACATTGAAGGCAAGATTAATATCAGCTCCCATCTTGACTATTCCGATCCTAGGAGAATAATTTAGCTTGTACACCGATGCGTGTAGGTTAGGTTTGGGATGTGTTCTCATTCAAGGAGAGCAAGTGATCACCTATGCGTCTAGACAATTAAAGACACATGAGAAAATTACCCAACCCATGACATGGAATTAGCAGCAGTGCTACATGCTGTCAAGATATGGAGACATTATTTGTACGGAGAGAAATTTTAGATTAGATCAGATCATAAGAGTCTTACTCATCTTTTCAATCAGAAGGAATTGAACATGAGACAGAGGAGATGGTTGAAATTATTGAAGGATTATGATTGCGATATCCAGTATCATCTAGAGAAGGCTAATGTAGTTGTTGATGCACCAAGTAGAAAAGCAATGACAAGAGCATAGGAAGAAGCTATGACCAATGCTGTAATGTGTGAAGCCAGAAAACTATTCAATCACGGGAATGAGTAATCCATGCTTGATAGTTCGGATGGACCAATCAACCGGGGGTTTATTTATCGATTCTCAAAAATGTTTGCTACATTAAAGATTGTACCTGATCTAATAGATGAAGTAAAAACAATTATTCAGTTAGACCCCTATTTGAGAACAGTGAAAGAAGACCTTGAAAAAGGTAGGATCAACCCTGACTTTACTTTGGATTCTGAGGAAGTATTAAGATACAAAGGGCGAGTAAGTGTTCCTGAGACACAGACTAATGAAGGAAGCCCACACCACAGCTTATTCGGTACATCCTTGAAGTAAGAAGATGTATCATGATCTGAAGAAACTCTATTGGTAGAAGGCAATGAAAGCAGATGTAGCTAAGTTTGTGTCGCAGTGCCTGAATTGTCAGTGGGTAAAGGTTAAAAGGCAAAGGCCTACGGGCTTGTTGCAACCACTACCAGAACCGGCATGGAAATGAGATTGTATCACTATGGACTACATCATCGGGTTACCTTTGACTTCCAAAGTAATTGACGCAGTCTGGGTGATCATAGATCATTTGACTAAGACAGCTATACGACCTCAGTATAGACTAGAGAGGTTAGCTAAGCTATATGTGGATAATATTGTCAGATTGCATGGTGTACCTAAAAGCATCGTGTCCGATAGAGACCCACGCTTTACCTCAAAGTTTTGGAAATGACTACAGAAGGCTATGGGTACAACATTGAAGTTTAGTACCCCATTCCATCCTTAGACAAATGGATAGTCGGAGTGCACCATTCAAATTTTAGAAGACATGCTTCGAGCTTGTGTAATTGATTTTAAGGGATCATGGGATGAGAAGTAACCATTAGTCGAGTTTGCTTATTACCACAGCTGCCAAGCTACAATACAGATGTCGCCCTATGAAGCAATGTATACTAGAAAGTGTCGAACTCCTTTGTTTTGGAACAAAGTTGGAGAGCATAGTGTTGTTGGACCAGAGTTTGTTGAAGAGACATGTCGAGTGGTCGACATCATCAAGGAAAGAGTCCAAATAGCTCAAAATCGTCAGAAGCAATATACGGACAATCGACAAAGAGATCTTGAATTTACCATAGCTGATTAGGTATTTCTAAAAATATCTCCTATGCGTAGTTTAAAAAGGTTCAGACAGAAGGGAAAATTGTGCCCTAGATATATTGGACCTTATGAAGTTCCATCTAGGCATGGAAAGGTAGCATATCAGTTAGTACTACCACCATCAATGTCTAGTGTACATGATGTATTCTATGTCTCATAACTAAAGAAGTATGTCAGAGATCTAACACACGCATTAACAACGGATCCACTGGATTTTATTGAAGACTTGACATTCGAAGGGGTACCTTTTAAAATCACTAGAGGAAAGTTCAACGTCTTCACAACCGCGACATCTATTATATTATAGTTACTTAGAGAAGCCAAAATGTGGAAGAAATTACATGGGAAGAAGAAAACACTATGCGGCAGCAATATCTTCGCCTATTCGACTTGGAAGGTATGTGCAAATTTCGAGGATGAAATTTATGTAAAGGGGGGGAGTTGTAAGATCCACACTCCACTAACTTGGTCTAACCGTGTTGTGCTAGGTCTTCCCATCATTGCTGGACCAAGTGGAATACCGTGTGAAGATGGATCACAAAACTAGGTATGAATCGAGTTAAAAATGCTCAAAAGTATGCGTATGGCCGAATACCTGGGTAGGAATGGTCTACCATAAGGTAAGAAACAAAGGTTACTGATCCAGGACCCAACGGTGGATGTTTTGACCCTGTGGTCGATGGATTTTGCGACCGTAGGCCATCGACCATGAGACCCCAGATCAGACTCTGAGATGGAAACTTTCCTAATTTAAGGAGGATTTCTTTCTTAATGTTGGAGAACTCCATATGGAGAATTTTTCTCTATATAAAGGACGTTCCTTAGCCTTTTTCATTCTTTTAAAACATTGGTAAACCCTAGATAAAGAGAAAGAAAGAGAAGTAAAAGAAGGAGAAGAAGAGAAGACTAAGGAGGAGACTAAGAGAAGACTTCCACAGACTCTCTACAACAAGTAAGGTATGAACCTTGTCACTATAGCATTAGAACACTAGGAGTCAAGATTTCTAATGTAAATTGAGATACCAAACCCAATGTAAGAATGCAACCATGGGAATTGCTAAGCAAGCCTCCAATGGGAAACCATGGAGAATAGGTTAGAGTGATTAATTGGTAAAACTAAGAAATTTTGTCTTAGAATGATTATTAGGGAGGACCCTATTGAAGAGCCAAGAGGAAGTATTCGAATTGAATGTAGTCTGAGATCAGAAATCTTAAGGTCACAGCTACGGTCGACCATAGCATGACCACAAGATCAACCATAGGCATTTGGTAAGAGTTCAGAAACCATATGGTCACAGGTACGATCACATATGGTGCGATTGTAGGGTATCGATCGTAAGCAGTAAGGTCGACACAGTATGAGACCATAGGACCAATCAGACACCTATCAGTGTTCTATTTTGATTTTTGACTACTCTAACATGTTACATATGAACCCTAACTTAAATTCATATAACTTTTAGGTTATTAAATGGATTCAAAGACAATTACAAGGCTTGGAAGGAGATTAAGTTTTGCTAACAGGTGAGGGAACAAGACTTAAACTAATTGGATAATAACAAACTATTTACTTAATTGTGTCCAATGCCATGATTGATTCTACACTTGTATGCTTGTAATATGCATCTCACATGTCATCCAATATTTCTGCTATTACTGCTCATGCATATTTATTTCTGTCTATTTATAATATAATGAAGATGATGATGCTATGAATAGGCATGTGATTATGTGTGTGTGGTTAGTTTGCTTAATGCCAGTGGAGCATCAGGAGGGGACGTGGCATTGTGGTCTCTGACCTGGTCACTAGACTCTAGCTCTATCTCTACTCAAGTCTTGCCCATCGACATCGTTGTATCGTAATTACCATAGTAGAACTATTACATCGTAGGACATTAGGGGAGGTGGTCTCCAACCATGTACTCTCTGATTTTGTCGGGGGGTCTTAGCTCTATCTCTATGAACGTATTGAAGGATGCTGGGGTGAGGCCTTACACTGGATGACATTTAGGATTGGTTAGTTGTGAGCCTAATTTGTAAGCCGTCACCAATAGGGGGTTACGTATTGCTATGGGTAGGACATCAGCAGAAGTGTCGGCGGTGTATGATCCGGACACTTTAGCTCTATCTCTATTCTTTGGTGGGCGCATGTGGGATGGCAATGGTGTTTGATCCATTGGGTAGATTCACAAAGTTGTATATAGAGGTATGGGGCCCACCAAACCTTTCTATAGCATATTACAAACTTAAAAACCAGACCAATGATATTGAATTGAATGCTTGCATATGTTTGTTGCATTATTTTGTTTTACTCACTGAGCCATGATGTGTGCTCACCCTTTCGATATCATATATTTTAGTTGATGATGCAGGTCTTACTGTTGAAGATTATGTGAATGCGTCGATGTACAGACACGTTGCAGCCATAGACGTAGAAGTTGTTAAAGATGCGCATGATCCTTCATGCGAGTGCAACCCTTGCATTATTTATTAGTTTAGCTATATTTGGTTAGTGGAACATGTAACAGATTATTTACCTCTATGTCTTGATTTTTTGAAAAATAATTGGATTAAATAATTATTATATCATTGTTAGACACTCAGTTCATTATCTATAGGACTTTCGCTTTTTTGTTATTTATCTCTGATTATTTCTGTAGAAGGTGTGTGTGGTTAATATGGTGGGTACTACCTAATGGAGATCCTAATTGAACTGTTGGTTTATTTACGGTTCATTACACTATTCTGGTTAATCTAGAATTGGGTTGTGACAAATATATTTGGAGAATTACCGAGGTAATTTGGCCTACATGGCCATCTCGACTGTCGCGGCTTGGTCTCCTTTAAAATTTTGACTGAGGTCAGCCATTTATTTGTCACGTGACTACCTTGGTAACATATTTGTAACCTTCTCGAGGCGAGATGACCTGATCGATCTGGTTGTCTTTGACTGTCTTGGCTCAGTCTCTCCGAAGTTCTAATTGTGGTCGGCCATAGGCCCTTGACTTGATCCGAGATCCTTCTTCATCTACTCTAAACTATTCAGATTGATGTGTCCGTCTTGGCCAACATAGATCAGTATTTTCTAAAATCAGACCATGGTCTGGTGTGCATCCATTCATGTTTCTACTCTGTAGAGGTAGATGCGGGTCTGGTACTGGATCTAGGTCAGCTTTATGGATACCACAGGGAGGTACCCGTCCCACTGTCCTAATTTTTGCAGCATTTATTACCGACTCGTTCACCCTGTAGAATGTTGCCACGTGGACTCTATTAGGTTCTTTATTTAGAACATTTTTTCCCTTCTCTATATATGGGGAATTTGAGCCTCTCCATTCTATCCCACAGTGAAAATGTTTTTGGAGGTTGCAAGCATTTTCTTACTACCTCGGCGTCGGCATTTTACGCTGGTCATCTTGGCAGCCCTTCATCAGTGATTATTCTCTATCTTAGGTGTTAGTTTCTTTTATTTGCCAAAATGGCTTCTTTTGAGGGAGTAGACGTAGGAGTGGTTGATATTAAAAAGATCGATGTTACGGAACCGATGTCTTTGACTTTGGCTCGGTCTTCGTCATCAACCTATAGTAATGAAACAAGTTGTAGTTCATCCATTGATTTGGAGGGGCTGTAAACTTAAGTTGGAAGTTGGCTCCCTAGAATCACCAGATGATGTCATGCCTGACATTATTGCTTCGGTCCAAAATATGGCCAGGGGCCAACCCGAGGCGGGATCTACCTCTCATGGGCTGGGGGGTAGATACAATTCGACAAGCGAAAGAGGACACGTACCCCCATCCCTAATATGATTCCTTAGAGCAAAGTTTGTTTATTGACCAAAAGACAATTTTTAAAGTTACGAGACCGCTTTCAAATCCCTTCCAAAGTGGAGCTATGAATGCCTGAATCAGCAGAAAGATCATGTTGGAATCGGGTGTCCGAGCTTTGCGTAAACATAGAAACATTCATGGCAGGGTTTTGGATACCCACTTCTCGGCTAGTCAGCGACATGGTTGACTATTATAAAGTGGCTCCTATCATGATAATGCCAAACTCATGGAAGACGATTACCGTATTTATCGCTTATTTCAAGAGAATGGGGAACAAGCCAACCTTAAAAATGTTCCGAGCCATGTTCATGCTTAATCATTTTCAAGGGTCAAGCTGGTATTACTTTGCAAAATGGCTAGAGTCCTCAGAGATCATTAGTGACAAACCATCCTCCATTAAGAATTTGAAGGACAAGTTCTTCTATGTCAAGGGAGAAAGAGTTGTATTTGAGAATATCTGGAAGGTGATAGACTCTAAGGCGCTTAACACCGACGTGACATTGATGCAGAAAGAAACCGATGACTTAAAGCGTGCCCTAAACGAAGAGGGTGCGGCAGGAAGAATGGCCAACAACTTAGACCCCTTGTTTCTTCATGAATTTAAACTTTGTGAGTGCTTTTCACTTTATCCATGCATATGACCTCTAATTGTGGGCTGATTTTCTGTTTGTTTTGCTACAATGATGTTGTCCAAGGAATTTTTAGCTAAGCTTTGGAAGAAAGTGGCTTACAAAGCTCGAGAGGCTGAGGAGAAAAAGGCCAAGTGTGACCAAGACTATCGGCAAGGTATGGAGAAGCAGGCCACGAAGCTAAGGCAGGATGATCCCAAATGGGCTGAGGCCGAACCTTCAGAGAAATTTAAGAAGCAAGCCCATAAATTTTCTCCCGACACTACCCTTGCCGGAGCAACTTTGGAATATGCCAAGGCTCTGACTCCTATGCATCATGTTCTTGACTTTTCAAGCAAGGGGTCAGCGAGCAATGGTCCTGAGGCTATTTTGGCCCTTCTCGAGTCTGCCAGAACCGTTTGTGCTTTGTGTCTTAAACCTGAGGCAAGATAGTATCTTTCCATAGGCGGTGACTGGAGAAATATAAGACAGATTCCTCTGATAGGTCCTCTCTTGAAGGCTAAGACGAAAAATGAGAAGGCATATCGCCCTTATTGGGCGATAACAGAAGATGACACCGCCATGGGAAACATTCATGTGGAGCGTGAACTTATGAAGGGGTTCATGCTACAACGGGATCAAGAGATGGTTCATGACCTTTCTACACCGACTTTGATACCAGGCACGGATACGTTAGCCTCTAGGGTGAGTTGCATATCTTTCTTCCTGTTTGGCTTTGGTTTATCCATCGTCCTGATTCCACCATTGATTGTCTTGCAACTTCATGTACATATGGGGGAGCTCAAGTTGCATGTGCATCAAACTGTGTGTGATCTAGCTGATACCGATCAGAAGCTTCACCAAGAGAAATAGGAGAGGAATGATGCACGATCTCTACTTAAGTCAAAGGAGCGAGAGGCCAACATAGCGGTGGTGGAAAACGCCAGTCTTCATCTTGAAGTAGAGCGGCTGAAGAAATTATTGGATGATGAGAAGGTCGCTCGTGGTAAACTAAAGTCCTTTGTTGAGACCTCTCGTACCCTAGCCACAAAGTATAAAGAAGCTTTCCGGACAGCCAAGTCCATTGCCGCAAATGCTATATGTTTTTACAAGAAGTCTCCTGCCTTCAAGGAGTTGGTTGGAAAGCAGTCACTGCCTAGCTTTCAAAACGGATCAGAGACGGTCAAGGAGTATGTAGACGAGAGGGTGCCAAGGGTCGACTATTTTGAGGCCGAGTGCCTGAAGCCTGTGAAGGTAAGTGAGGAGTTGGGGGACAAGGATGACCAGGAAATGTACTATTAACTTGAGTGTATTTCTGATGGCGAGGGCCCTCCTACTTCTCCATTTATGAGGGGAGTAGATTCTTAGGGGGTCTACATCTACCCCGTAGGTTGGGATTTCTCCAATCACTAGGCTTCCTATCACTCCTGGCAATGGTATTAATTTTGCCCCTGATTGTTGAGTTTCTGGAAGGGACAATGGCTCAGCTCGTGGGCAATGACTCATCACCCCCTTTTTTACTTTTTGTAAGAAGCCGAGGTCGTGGCTTAACTATGTGTAAACCTTACTATTTTTTTATATTTTTAGAGGTGTGCTCCTTGATTTTTTTATATGGGAGATCTTCCTTGTAATTATGTATCGATCTTCATTTCTTTGAAATATGTAACTTGTACTAATGATATGAATGAACTGCTATTTGAGTTGTCGTGGTTTCACCTATCATCGTAATTGTTCTTTTACTATGTCTGATAAAAACTATTTTGCATTTGTATAATCTCTACCCTCCTCAGCCAAATGTGTTCATAGGGTGATGAACTCTTTTGGCCGAATGGGTCACAATTGAAGTTGGAGCTCAATCTACCCTCCTTGGCCAAATGCGTTCATAGGTTGGTAAACTCTTTTGGCCAAATGGGTCACAATTTAAGTTGGAGTTCCATCTACCCTCCTTGGCCAAATGTGTTCATAGGGTGGTGAACTCTTTTGGCCAAATGAATCATAATTTAAGTTGGAGCCCAATCTTCCCTCCTCGACCAAATGTGTTCGTAGGTTGGTGTACTCTTTGGCTGAATGGGTCATAATTTAAGTTGGAGCTCGATTCATCCTTCTAATTATCTATGCTTTTGCTTTTTGTTAATCTTGAGATTGAGATTGTAACAAGTAAAAGCAATAAGGGGAATTTTCATTGATTTGATGATAATGTTGGGTTGAACAAGTTACATCATTGGTAGAAGGGGCGCAGATGTTCCACATTCCATGTGCAGGGTGGGGTCGTGCCTTCTATATCCTCAAGGTGGTAGGCACCGTTCTGAAATGCTTGAGTGACTCGATAAGGTCCTTCCCAATTTGGGGCTAACTACCCTTGATTGGTGGGGTCTAAGGTGATGATGTTCTAAAGGATGAGGTCACCAACTTTGACCGAGCGCTCACAAACTTTCTTGTTGTAACGCCTAGCTACTTGTTGCTAGTGAGCGGCTATTCTGATCTAAGCTTGATCTATGGATTTATCAAGTAAGTCCAAGTAGGCTCAAAAACCTTCCTCATTGATGTTAGGGTCATAATGGGTGATCCTGTGCTAGGGGACACGTACATCCAAGGGGATGACTACTTCAGTACCAAAGGCTAGCATCAATGGTGATTCTCCAATGGCTGTCGTGGAGGTTGTTCAGTCTGCTCATAAGATGCTGGGTAGTTCGTCTAACCAGTGGCCTTTTCCACCTTCTAACCGAGTCTTGATCCCTTTGAGCAGAATCTTGTTAGTGGACTCAATTTGTCCACTGGTCTTGGGGTGCTTCACTACCCAATGTGTGTGATTGATGTGATTTTCTTTGCACAACTCAAAGAAAGCCTTTTTGTCAAATTGTTTGCCATTGTCTATGATCAAGACCCGGGGGATACCATATCATTATATGACCAACATTTTAAAGAACTCCCTGTCGTATTTTTGGAGATGTTGGAGACTACTTCTACCTCTGCCTACTTGGTGAAGTAATCCACTACTACAATGATAAACTTTTTCTGATACCGCACTCGGGGGAATGGTCCCATGTTGTCCATACCCCAAGTGGCGAAAGGGATAGGGCTCGTAATGGGCCGTAGTGGAGCTGCAGGAAGGTGGGTGACACGGGCATAGATTTGCAATTTTTGTATTTTTTGGCATAGTCTATGCACTGCTCCATCATTTTCATATAGTATTATCCTTGCTGTAGGATTTTATGAGCAAGATCTCTCCCCCTTGGTGTGCTCCGCAAATTCCCTCATGTACTTCTTTTATCACCAGGGTCGCTTCGGACAGGCACAAGCATTCGAGTAGAGGAAATGTGAAGGCTTTTTTGTATAGTGTCTCTCCCTCATGGGTAGCTTTGGACTGTATCCTTCTGGCCGCCTTTCTTTCTACCGGGAGGATGCCCTTTTCGAAGAACGAATAGATTGGATCTATCCATGATGGTTCTGGCATTGCCGGCATTACTGTCCTTGAATTTGGGTCCACCATTGCTTTGAGTAAGGTTTCAGTATACACTAAGTGACCAAGGTCTGACATGTCTGAGGTGCCCAACTTGGAAAGGGCATCCGCTTGTGTGTTCTGGTCCCTCAGGATGTACTTCAAAGTGAAACTCTCAAAAACTAATGCTGCCTCCTGCACCTTCCGTAAGTAGGCCACCATGCTGGATTTCGTTGCCTCATACTCACCATTTACCTATTTCACTACCAAATAGGAGTCACTGGATGCTTCGATCTTCCTTGTCATCACTGCTTTGGCCAGGTAAAGTCCGGCGATCAAGGCTTCGTACTCGGCTGCATTGTTTGACGCTTGAAACTTGAATCGAAGGGCATATTGGATCTAAAACCCTTTGGGGCTTGTAAGTATGAGGCCGGCACTGCACTGGCCCTTGTTTAAGGCACCGTCGATGATTATGTCCATGGTGGCTGCAATGTTCTTTCTTCCCTTGGCTTCCTACCTCTTCCCCCTGTTCTCTGGGAAGAGATGATTCAATGAGAAAATTGGCCAAGGTTTGAGCTTTAATGGCAGTGCGGGGCTTGTAAGTGATATCAAATTCACACAATTCGATGGCCCAATTGATCACCCAGGCAACGATTTTTGGCTTAGTCATGATTTTCTTCAGACGTTGATCTATGAGGATGATGGAGTGTGCCTAAAAGTAGGGACAAAGCTTTTTAGTTGACATGACTAGTGCCAGAGTAACTTTCTTGTTGAATTTGTATCGAGTTTTAGTATTTAACAGTATCTTACTAATATAGTAGATCGGCCTTTGTGCGCCATCCACTTCCTTAATAAGTACCGCACTTATCGCTTTTGAAGATACCGCTAAGTATAGCTCCAACATGTCTCCAATCTCAGGCTTAACCAACAACGGGGGAGACGCTAGGTAAGCTTTCAGCTCCTCAAACGCCTGTTGGCACTCGGCAGTCCACTCAAAGGTTTTGTTGCCCTTGAGGGTTTGGAAGAAGGGGAGGAAGTTGTCTGCCGAGCATGACATAAACCTGCTTAACGCCGCTACCCGTCCAGTAAGTTCTTGTAGTTGCTTTATCCTGGTCAGAGCTGGCATGCTGAGAATGGTTGTGATTTTTGCAAGGATGGCCTCGATGCAGCGGTTGGATACCATAAATCTGATGAACTTTCCTGAAACAACCCCGAATGCACACTTTGCTAGGTTTAAATGCATCATGTGCCGTCTTAGCACTCCAAAT
>CM053274.1:8716203-8746944 GCA_028583415.1 Protea cynaroides | reverse complement strand
GGCACTATGAGAGGATTTCTCGCCTAACCCAGTTTTTGATCTATAGCATCCGCACTTTCGTCAGCCCGTCCGTCTTCCATACATCATCATGCGGACTATGATTAGTGCTACATTGTCCGGTCATAGGGGTAATCTACCCTATGGACGCATGATTACTGATCCCACCGACCCGTCCGGGGGGTTGACCTAGTAGATGAGAAGATCCAGGAGAAGACCTTCTCGTCGCCTCTAGATTGGGAGGCAATATGCAAGATGGGTATGCGGGATGCCCAGGTTAGTGATAAGGAGAGGAACGCGATGGTGTGCCCTCACACTCGTATCGAGATGGCAGATGCCGAGGCTGCTGCTGCCGCTGCTAGAGCTCGCGTGGATCCTGTCGACGATGATGACCGTATGTATATGGATGTCGACTTGATACCACCGCCTTCACCTACACATGCGGCTGGTGTTGGCACTTCTTCTGCGGCGGACCCTGTACCTGAGGCTGGTCCTTCACATGCGGCTGGTCCTTCACTTCCACCTTCTGACATGATGGAGATGCTGTAGGAGATTAGGGAGGCTCAGCGCAGATCTGATCTGAGGATGGAGGAGTTGCTAGACGCCCAGCGTATGAGGGTGGATGAGCTATTATCGGTCCAGTGGGCGACTGATAGGAGGGTAGCCGATCTTGCAGTTAGTCTCCAGACGACCCAGACCCAGGTGGCTTGGTTGACTAGGGTCTATGCTGAGGACTATGACCGAGATCGTGAGGCCCCGCCTCCTCCTTCACCTCCAGCTTCATGATTGTATTTATTTTTCTTGTACTACAGAGTAACTGTCCGGGTTGTGGACTGTACTCTGCTTCAGTTATGTATATACGTTTTGTTTCTCTTTCTCATTTTATGTAACTTGTTTCCCTTTTTATAGATGCATTAATCTCTTTTTAAATTTGGTCTCAATCATCACTTGTGCTTACAGTGTGTTTATATTAAAGCTTTTATTTTATCCTATCTCAGTTCACTATTGTCTTGAATGTATGCTAGTTCAGCGGAAAAGGCCTGAGATGCTCTGATACCAAGTTGTCACACCCCAATTCTGCACTATTCAGAATGATGTGGAACTGCTAATAAACCAACGGTTTAACCAGGATCTCGAGTAGGCTATCCCCGCGTTATCTAAACTCACACACATCCGTAATCATAATCAGAGTAAATACACAATAGCGGAAGTCTTATAATAACATGAACTGAGAAACTAAGATGATATCATTTAATTTAATAGCAAATTATTCTATTTTCAACTGAGACATAAATATTCAAATACCAAATACAGGTCTTAATAAATCCAAATAAGAAACCTATAAAATATCTAATCAAATACACACGAGTTGCACTCGCAAGAGGAGTCGTGTGTATCCACTTCAGCTTCAGCTTCCATCGCTGCCACGTTCTCGTACGCAGACGCATTCACATAGTCTTCAACGGTATAACATGCATCATCAACTAAAAATATTCAACGTTGAGGGGGAGCACACATCACGGCTCAGTGAGTAGCCAAAATAATGCAACAATACATATGCATGCAAAAATCAATTTATATCTTTGGTCGGGTATATAAGTTTGCAGTATGCAACAGAAAGGTTTAGGTAGCCAAAGGTCACGTTTATTGACCCCGTCTCTATACACGAGTGTATGACGTTACCCGAAGATCACGTTTATCGTCAACTCACATGCACCCAATCATGAACATTATATAACAAAGGTTACGTTTATTGCTATATAGTGCCATACCAACACGTAAGCCCCTGTTAGCGAGGGCTGCAAAGTGGGTTCGCAACTAATCAATCCTAATGCCAAAAAGTGTATCCAAGGCCTCACCCCAGCATCCCTCAGAATGTCCATAGAGATAGAGCTAAGGCCCCCTGGTAGAGTCAGAGACTATAAGGACCGAGACCACCTCCCCTGATACTCTACGACAAAATAGTTCTGCTAAAGTAATGGCAATACGACGATGCTAATGCACAAGACTTGAGTTAGAGATAGAGATAAAGTGCTGAGACCCGCCAAAGGTTAACGTTTATTGACGTTCTCATCACACCCCCCTGATACTCGCTCTCATCAAGTACATCAACCACACACATACAAGCACATGCATATTCCTATCATCATCATCATCATCATGTTATAAACAATAAGTAACTATGCATGAACAAGTAATAGAAATATTGGATGGCATGCTGTATGCACATTACAAACATATTCGCATAGAATCAAGCATGGCATAGGACTCAAGAAAATAGAAAACAATTTGTTATTAACCAATTTAGTTTGGGGTTCTGGTTCCTCACCTTAGCTTGCTAATAGATACTTTTCCAAGCTTTAGAATCACCTTTACAGTGTTATTATATTGCTAGAAAACCTAACAAAGTCGATAGAATTTAATTAGAATTTATTCAGAATTTAAAAACTACTCTGTTAACTGAGGGTCGGAGGTAGGGTCGGAGTCAGGATCGACCCTGGGTGCGACCCTCCCTTAACTCTGAACTTCCCGAACACTGAGGGTCGATGGTCAGGAACACCTAGGGTCGGATGGTCATCGACCCTTAGTTCGACCCTCTGTGCACTTTGGTCCAATTTCCTCTTTTAATCCATTCTTCGTGCTTGGAATCCTATGGCTTGCTCCTACATTCCATTCTACATTCATTCCATGGTCTGAAACCATGTATAACCCACCTAGATAGCTTTCATGCACTTTCCTATGATTTTCCATGAAAACCTAACCATAGATTGATGGTTTGGGTTTCTCCGAGATCACACTCTCAACATTAACTAACCTAAGGTCTGTAGAAACTCATGGAATTAGTATCCATACCTGAGAAGATTACTTTTTCTCTGAAATTCTTCTCCTTTTTGCTAAGTTCTCTTCCTTGCCTTTCTTCTTCCTCTCTTCCTTCTCCTCTCTTTCTCTCAATTCAATTAGGGTTGTGAAAGGAGTGAAATTGGCTTAGGGACGTCCTTTAAATAGAGTAGGAACATCCTAAAATAAGTCCCTTTGAGATTAGGAAAGAATCCCAATCGAAAATTAGGAAATTTCCTAATTTCTATATTCAGCAGAATCCGAGGGTCGATGGGAGGGTCGATGATCCCGTCGACCCTAGGGACTTAAGCTGTCCGACCCTCCCTTCAAAACTGAGGGTCTGACTTTCTGTTTTGGGAGGTCCAACCCTGCTTAGCTGGGTATGCAACCCTTCCCTTATTTTAAGTATTTTTGGGTCGATTTGATACCTGGGATCTCGATCTCCTTCACGCCCTTGGTCCATTTGACTCAACCATGATGGGTAAACCTGGTTCAAGGTGGTAAGACCGGGTTAGATTGACACGGGTCTTACAGTATGCCCCAAACATAGGTTGTGGATACTGGTAATTAACCTGAACCGCTTCAGGACCTGGTACTGGAATCTGTGCAGTTGGTGGTTGAGGTGTTTAAGGTGCTGGGTGGTTACCCACCGGTGCTGCACTTGTTTGTCCAGTCGGCATTGGTGTAGCATGTGCCGTCTGAAACATTATTCCCTTTGTTGCTTGCATTTGAGCCTGTGCTTGTTGCATTTGTTGCAGCCGTTGCGCTAGGTTCATAACCACGGTTGCCAGCTCCGGTAGTGGAGGTGGCAAGTTTGTAGGATTTGCCTGAACCTAGTTTACTGGTGGTGCAACCTGTGGATTACCCTGTGCATATATATTTTCTTGACTGGCTTCCTCCACAGGTGGTGGTGGTGGAACTGCGTTTTGGCTCTGCCTGGTTACTCTATGCCCAGCCATATTTTCCCTCTGATAATGGTGATGCCTGAAAATCATTAAAATACGTGAGGCAATCATGTATACTTCATGTAGATACGCTAACCGATGTTATTTTCAAATTTTTTAGATCATTCTGTGAAAAATACTGTCTTTTCTATGCAGGGTCGATGGGGGGAGGGGTCGATGGTATGTCCGACCCTAGGATCCGACCCTGGGAAATCATCCATTTTTCCCGAGATTCGGGGATCGATGGGGGGGTCGATGGGTATCCGACCCTCAGTGCGACCCCTGGTTCTCTGTCAGGTTCCCAAGAGTCGAGGGTCGATGCAGGGGTCGATATGGGGGTTGATATGGGGGTTGATATGGGGGTCGATTGTTCTAATCGAATTCTCCGACCCCCTTGACCAAAAATCAGATTTTTAAGGTCCGATTATGAGTTCATTTTCCATTCTTCCTCCTCCGTTTCGACTCGTCTCCTTCCTCTGAGTTGCTACAGTGCCAACTCTGCTACATTGGTCATTTGGGTTCCTTATTTCGACGTCTACACCTTCCCTACAGGTATGTATCTTACCTTTACATGTTTTTAGGTTTTCTTTTCTAGGTTTTCACCCGTATATCTCGTTTTCTTCAAATTAAACTTTTTCCAACCATAAAAATTCAATTTTTATTGGGGGCTTTTGTTGTTGGTGAGTCAATGGACGAAAGCCCTAAAAAATATTCGAGTTTCATCGGTTGGTTATCGAAAAACTCAAAATTTTTACTTTTTGCCCTAATTTTGGCAAAATTTTAAATTTCTTGAAATTTCTTGAAATTCAATCTAATTAGTTGCAATTTCCGCCTGTTTAAGTCTCACAAGTTAGTTTTGGATCTATGTAAGTCCTCCTGCCCACGTGTATGGGTGAAAAGTAAGGCTTTTATCCAATTTACATCGTTATTATGTTGAAATTTTGGATTTTTACTCACTACTAACCCATATTTGTTTTTCTTTCTTATTTGCAGATACTATGGCTCGTACCAAGGTACCCAGAGTTCGCGACCGTCTTCATTTCTGTTCCAACGAAGCCGAGGCACAGTATGCCCACTACGCTCGCAAGAAAGTAGAGGGAGGTCGCAAGGTGAACTTGGCTGAGTTAGCCTTGTTCAATGTGGAGAGAGCATTTGGTGATATGGGATGGCTCCCTGTCATCACTTATGATGCCTGTACCTGCCCTGACTTGGTACGCCAGTTCTATTGTAACCTCCAAGTGGTGGGGGATTACAATGATATGGAGAGGGGTGATGAGCTGCGCATCACGAGCTACGTCAAGGGAGTTGACATCTCATTTGATTATCGGCAGCTGGGCGACCTACTGGGCATTTCCTAGGCTGGCCCCATGATTTTCTATGCTCCTAGAGACCCCCCAGTTCTTCTCTCTACAGATGAGGGCTGAGATCGATAGTCAGCTCATTCGACCTGATCGCTGGCAGATGAGGGCATGTTATCTACGTTCTGATCCACGGTTATACTGCAAGATCATTCAGCATAACCTGATACCGCAGAGTGGTCATTACGAGAGGGTCTCCCAGCTGACCCAGTATCTCCTGTACTATATATGCACTAAGCAGCCTGTCTGCCTTCCATACATCATCATGCGTACCATGATCAATGTCACGTTGCCCAGTCACACGGGCAACCTTCCTTACGGACGCGTGATCACTACCTTGCTTACCCGCCTGGGGGTTGACTTATTGGATGAGAAGATTCCGGAGAAATCCTTATCATCGCCTCTGGATTGGGAGGCTATTTGCAAGATGGGCATGCAGGATGCCCAGGTCAGTGATGAGGAGAGGAACACGATGGTGCGCCCTCGCACTCACGTAGAGATGGCTGACGCTGAGGCAGCAGCAGGAGTCGCTGGAGTTCATGGGGAGCCTGCTGGTGATGACGACCGTCTGTACATGGATGTGGACTCCATACCACCTCCTTCACCTACACTTGCTGCTGGAGCTAGTACTTCTTATGCGGCTGGTCCTTCTCACAAGATATTGCATGAGATCAGAGAGGCTCAGCGTAGATCTGATCTGAGGATGGGGGAGTTACTAGACGCTCAGCTTGTGAGAGTGGATGAGCTACTAGACGCCCAGCGCATATCGGACATGAGGATGGGAGAGCTCATAGATGCTCAACGCCGGTCAGATATGCGTATGGAGGAGCTTTTGGGTGCTCAGCGCGTGACTGATCAGCGGTTGGCTGGTCTCACAGCAAGTCTTCAGATGACCCAGTCTCAGGTAGCCTGGTTGACTAGAGTCTACGCTGAGGATTATGACAGAGACCGTGAGGCACCTCCTCCTCCTTCACCTCCAGCTTCATGATTGTATTTATTTTCTTTCTTTGTACTACAGAGTAATTGTCTGGGTTGTGGACTGTACTCTGCTTTAGCTATTTATATACGTTTGTTTCTCTCTCATTGTATTTAAAATTATTCTCTCTTTAATAGATGCATTATTCTCTTTTTAAGTTTGGTCTCAAACATCACTTGTGCTTATAGTGTGTTAATATTACAGTTTTTACTTTTATCCTATCTCAGTTCATAATTCGTCATGAAGGTATGCTAGTTTAGCGGACAATGCCTGAGATGCTCTGATACCAAGTTGTCACACCCCAATTCCGCACTATTCAGAATGGTGTGATGAACCGCTAGCAAACCAATGGTTCAACCAGGATCTCGAGTAGGCTATATCCATTTTATTTAAACCTCATACATCCACATTCATAATCAAAGTAAATACACAATAGCGGAAGTCTTACAGTAAAATGAACTGAGAAATCTAGATGTGATAATCATATTTAAGTAGAAAATTATTCTGTATCAACTAAGACATAAATAAATATCAATTACATGTCCTTACTAAATCCAAATAATAAAAATAAAATCTAATCGAATACGCATGAGTTGCACTCACAAGAGGAGTCATGCGTATCCACTTCGTCTTCAACTTCCATCGCTGCCATGTGCCCGTACACTGGAGCGTTGACATAATCTTCGATGGTAGTACCTGCATCATCAACCAAAAAGATTCGACGTCGAGAGGGTGAGCACATGTCATGGCTCAGTGAGCAAACAAAACAATGCAACAATACATATGCATGTATTCAATTCATATCTTCGGTCTAGTTTAAAGTTTGCAATGCGCAATAGAAAGGTCCGGTGGTCAAAGGTTAACGTTTATTGACCCCTCCTCTATACACAGGGTGTGGAAGTCCGCCCAAAGGTTAACGTTTATTGTCGTCCCCTTCCACCCTACCATGAACATTGTACAACAAAGGTTAACGTTTATTGTTGTACAGTGCCATACCAACAGGTAAGCCCCTGCTGGCGAGGGCTTGCAAACTGGACTCGCAACTAACCAATCCTAATGCCAAACAGTGTATCCAAGGCCTCACACCAGCATCCCTCAGAACGCCCATAGAGATAGATCTAAGGCCCCCCGGTAGAGTCAGAGACTACAAGCACCAAGACCACCTCCCCTGATACTCTACGACATAATAGTTCTGCTAAAGTAATGGCGATAAGACGATGCTAATGCACAAGACTTGAGTTAGAGATAGAGCTAGAGTGTTGAGGCCCGGCCTATGACACCCCCCCTGATACTCGCTCGCATCAAGTACACCAACCACACACATACATTCACATGCCTATTCCTATCATCATCATCATCATCATGTTATAAACAATAAAGTAAATATGCATGAACAATAAATAGAAATATTGGATGACATGTTGAATGCACATTACAAACATATTCGCATAGAATCAAGCATAGCATTGGACTCAAGAAATAAAAATAGTTTGTTATTAACCAATTAGTTTAGATCTTGTTTCCTCACCTTTACTTAGTCGTAAGTCCTCTTTCAAGCTTTAAGAATCAACTATATATCGATTATATCTCTAGAAAACCTAACCAAGTCGATAGAATTTAATTAGAATTAATTCAGACTTTAATAAGCATGCTACTAACTAGGGGTCGATGCTAGGGTCGGAGTCTTGATCGACCCTGGGTGCAACCACCCCTATTCTGGACTTTCGAACACTGGGGGTCGATGCTCAGGGTCTGGTAGGGTCGATTGGCCATCGACTCCCCATGCGACCCCCTATGGGTTTTGTCAATTTTTCTTCCTTCAGTCCATTCTTTGTGTTTGGGGTCCTTTGGCTTGCTCCTACAGTCCATTCCACACATGTTCTATGGCCTAGAACCGTGGTTTATTCACCTATATGGCTTTCATGATTTCCCCCATGGTTTTTCATGAAAACCTAACCATGGGTGGATGATTTGGGTTCCTCCGAGATAATCCCCTCTTTATTATCTACTCTAAGGTCTTAAGAAATTCATGGAGATAGTATCCATACCTGAGAAGTATGCTTCTTCCTCTGAATCCCTTCTCCTTGGTCTTCTTCTCCACTTTCCTTCTCTTCTCCTTCTCTTCCTTCTCTTCTCTTTTTCTCAATCCAATTAGGGTTGTAAAAGGAGTGAAAGAGGCTTAGGGACGTCCTATTTATAGAGTAGAAACTTCTAAAATAAGTCCCATTGAGATTAGGAAGGAATCCCATTGAGATTAGGAAGGTTTCCAAATTTTTGGTTCGAACTGTTTTTACCGACTACTGGGGGTCGATAGGGGGGTCTGAGATCCTGTCGACCCCTGGTCCTTAAAGTGTCTGACCGCCCATGTAAAACTGGGGGTCTGACTTTTATACTGGGGGGGTCCGACCCTCCCTTGCTGGGTATGCGACCCTCCCCATATTTTGAGTGTTTTTGGGTCAGTTTAATACCTGAAATCGTGATCTCCTTCACGCACGTGATCCATTTGTTTCAACCATGATGGGTAGACCTGGAACAAGGTGGTAAGACCGGGTTAGTTTGATACGGGTCTTACAAGAAAGACCTAAAAAGTTGATAGATTTTAATTAAAATTTATTCCAATATATTTTAAACTAACTGAAATCGTAGGGTCACAGGTAGGGTAGCACCTAGGGTAGCAGTTTCTGCGACCCTAGGGTGTAGGATCGGACGTGGGGTCGGATACCATTCCACCCTACGTGCGGCCATACCCTCCCTGGAACTTCCCGAGGGCATGTGGTCGATCCTGTGGTCTTGTAGGGTAGGATATCATTCGACCCTATGTGCGACCACAAGTATTCTGAGTCGACCTTTCATTCTAAAGTCCATTCTTTCATGTTTGGATCCTTTGGCTTACTTTCATGGTCCATTCTATGATTGTTCTATGGCTCAAAACTACAAGTTATACACTATTCATAGTCCATAATGATTTTCTCCATGGAATCTCTTGAAACTTGTCCATGGATGGATGATTTGGGTTTCTCCTAACCCTATGTTCTTCATAACTATTCTATGATCTCTTATTCAGGTAAGGAATTAGGTTCATACCTTTATTCGGAGGTTTCTCTGAACTTCCTCCTCTTCCTTAGTCTTTTCTTCAAGTTCCTTCTCTTATTCTCTTCCTTCTCTTTCTCTTTCTCTCACTTTCAATTAGGGTTGTAAAGGAGTGAAAGAGGCTATGGGATGTCCTATTTATAGAGAAAAAACCCTTCATAATAAGTCCCAATGAGTTTAGGAAAGATCCCCTTAGAATTAGGAAAGTTTCCTAATTTTTGGTTTTTGTCTATCATCGTAGGGTCGGACGTAGGGTCGCAGGATCCATCGACCCTACACCTTCTTAGTCATCCGACCCTACGACTAAAAGTCATGGGTTGGACTTCTGTTGAGGTCGGGTCGACCCTACCTATTTAGGCATGCAACCCTACCCTCACATTTACTGTTTTTGGGTTAGACTCATACTTGGTCTTGTGATTTCTTCACGCACTTGGTCCACTTGGCTCTACCATGATAGGTAAACCTGGTACAAGGTGGTAAGACCAGTTAGTTCGATACGGGTCTTACATATAATATATTATTGTATATAATTTATATATATTATAGGAAAGAGAGAGGAAAGAGAGGCCATGGAAAGAGAGAGGAAAGAGAGGCCGTGGGAAAAATAGAGAGAGAAGAAAAAGGAAAGAGAGAGAAAAAAAGAAAAGAAAAAGAAAAAAATAACGTTTTCTAGAAAGAAAATGTGAAAGATAGAGGGAGAAGGAAAAAATGAAGGAAAGAGGAAGGAAAGAAAAAAGGAAAAAAAGAAAAAGGAAGGAAGAGAAGAAATGAAAAAACACGGAGAGGAAGGAGAAAAAGGAAGGAAGAAAAGAAAAGAAAGAAGAAAAAAGGAAAAAAGAATTTTCTCGAAGGAAAAGAAGAAAAGGCAGGAAGAGAATAGAAGAAATAGAAGGACGAGAGAAGAGGTGAGAGAGAGAGAGGGACGTTTTCTACTCTATAAAATGTGGGAAAAGAGTGGGAGAAGAGAAAAAAGGAAGGAAGAGAAGAAAAGAAAGAAAAAAAAAAGGAAAAAAGGATTTTCTAGAAGAAAAAGAAGAAAAGGAAAGAAGGATCTTCTAGAAGATGAGAGGAAAAGCATAAATAGGCCAAGGAAAAGAGAGATTGATCTCTTTTCCAGACCACAAGGAGAGAGAACGTAGGTAAGAGAGAAAATGTGAGAGAGGGAGAAAGAAAGATAGAAGAAGAAGAGAAAAGAAAGAAAAGAGAAGAAGAAAAGAGAGAAAGAGAAGAGAGAGAGAGGAGCAGAGAAGAGGAGAAGGAGGATTCGCCATTGAAGAGTTTGATACGTTCTCCAAATATCCTACATTGATGGTTTCACTCCATTCGAGCACAAGGTTAGTACCCCAAATGAATTTAGGGGTTTTTAGAATTCTCAAATGTCAATTGTGATTAAAAAAGGTTAATTTCCATGAAATCTCGATCAGAAATGCTCTAATAGAGGCATATTAATGTTAGGATGCCTATGTCTACCATTTTTCATGAATGGTAATTTGTCTAAGCTATTCAATGATGAAGTTTTGAATGCTATATGATGATGTTTGATGTTTTTGACAAGTTTCATAAAGTGGTTTTCTAACCTAAAATTTCCAGATTTAGGATCCAAACTTAGGAGGTGCATCACATGTAGTTTTTCTTAGATTTTGATGCCCATATTTTTATGGGAGTCTCTCTGATATGTTAGAAGACTATCCTAGAAATTTCGTTCCATTTGGAATTAGAAAAGTATATCAAAAAATTCATTTTTGACATTGCTATTTTATTCGGATATAATGCAATCCTCAATCAGAAAGTCTCTAGACAAGGCTCTTATGGCCCTAATCAGGAAATCAAATTCATATGAACTTTTTAGATGTGAAAGTCTTCTAAAAAATGGTACTGGTTTCATATTTTTTCGATTTTTATTGAATTGATATTGATTTTTAAGTGCATAGTGCTCTGATTTTGAATCTGTCAAGATGTACTGATTTGCATGATAGAAAAGGATCATTTTTCACAAAAAAAAAATATGCAATTTTCACTTGTTTTTATTGATGAAATTTTATATCAGACAGTTATCTACATAGAGATATATCTAAATTTAATTTTCATTAAGTATAGGATTTTATTCAGAATTTATGGTGCAACTGGTCAAAAATCTGGAACAGACTTGACCAGTGCACATATCCGGTTTTAGGGCATATCTTTGACCCATTTTTACTCTCTGTTGGGATTCAACCTATTCAGATGAAATATAGCATATCAAGTCATCTTTATGTGAAAAAAAATTGAACATGATTTGAGTAACAGAAGACCTACTTATGGTCATTCTTGTGTAATGTAATAGAATCTAAAAGCAGTTCATATTTTGTCCATTATCTGAAACCTTATGTCACAATTTTGACAGTTTTGAGTCATTAATCTTTCCAAATGACTTCATAAAAATTAAAATATTTTCAAAGAACCTTGAACATATATTTTTTAGATGATTTTGTATTTTCAAAAAAAAATTTCATTGATGTCTCATTCATTGTAATATGCAATTGATTGTTTGAGTAAATTCTGTCATATTTGGATAAATGGCTATATTTAGAGCATTCATATGCTTTGTTTGGATTGTGCACATACCATATTTGTCATATTTCATGTGTTGCTATATTTGGTAGAATAAATAGATTTTTACTATATTTAGTAAATTCTTAATAATTACTATTTTTAAGTCTTACTATGCTTAGAAAATAGCATATAAGATCTTACTTTTTTGGATGATTCATGCCATATTTTGCATTTTATGTTTGGTACTTACCATATTGATATATAGATGCATACATCAATTTCTTACCATGTTAGGTCTTAGCATGCTTAGGAAATAGCATATAAGATCTTACTTTTTTTGAATAATTCATGCCATATTTACATTCTATATTTGGTACTTGCCATATTGATATATAGATGCATATATTGATTTCTTGCCATATTAAGTCTTGCCATGCTTAGAATTAGCATATTAGATCTTGTCATATAGGTTCTTGCCTTATTTGCAATACATGCCGTATTTGAGAGATTTTAACAATCTTACTATGTGTGTATTTCTTACCATAAATGTGTTATATGCCATGCTTAGATAGAATATTCTATTTTGATAATAATTTAATTTATACAACACCCTAGTCAAACTGCCATATCTGTACACCTAGCAAACATATTAGGTGTGGGGACATGCATTTAGGCACCCACATTCTTGGGAAGGGCATAACGAAAAATAATAAAAATCTTAATAAAGAAAGAGAATGCTTTCCCAAACCTTGTAAAATTAGAATTCAGGATAAAAAGGGTAACTCAGGATGATTTCTACCTCTCAGTAAACCCTAAACCTAGAATAGGTTATAAACCCTAAACCTAAAATAGTCTCAATCATTAACCTAGAACAGGTTATTTCCATCAGCCCAAACTATGCGAATTCTGATTCCTAGGGCAAACCCTAGGATATGTAGGCCATTTGGAAGAAACCCAAATTTGATTCCACATTATAGTCCACTCGGACTATCCATAGATCCATTAGGATATTTATCCACATTTTGACCCAAATAGGGTCATCCACATTCCAACCCAGAATAGGTTATCCATATTTTGACCCAAATAGGGTTATCCATAGATCCACTAGGACTATCTATTAGTTTGTATGGACTATCCAGATCCTAATCCATAGGGTATTCTCGGTCTTTCAAGCATAAACTTCAACTTGAACAATGAACTTAATCATGCACAAGCATAAATCACAGCCATAAACTTTAACCACACCTGAACTAAGATGGTGAACCTGATTTTTGGAATAATTCCATGACACGTAGGCAATCTGATGGATACAGATTTGGTTCAATGATATCAATCCACTCGGTTTGGTTCGGTTTAATAAATAGAGTCTGGCATAGGAAAGGTATAGGAAATCGATTTCGATCGGGCGGTTTGGGTGCCTAACCCATAACCGTAACCTGACGCTTACCCAATCTCTGATGGATCAGAAATCCAATCTAAGGGTCATGAGTCAATCGAAGTCTTACCTTAGGGTGAGATTTCACATTTCTAAGGTCCTAGACCTTAATCTTGGTGGCGACTTCCAAAAATTTCAATTTTTGTCCTCACAGATTGCAAGCCGCTTTCTTTGCCTTGAACCCTGGCCCTTTACGGCAAGCATGCTCACAATCTCACTGGGGTCTAACACTTCTCTAACCACTGCAGGAACAAGGAAAATATCGGGTTAGTTCAATAAGCAATTACAGAAGTACGACCTGGTAGCAAGGGCAAGACCTATCAGAGCCTTCATTCTCGCCCTCATCCACTAATCTGTTCAAAATCAACAGGTGAACATCGTCGGTGCCTGGGGATTCGTGTATGACCCTTTTTTCATTGCTGTCATCAGGATCATCCAAGTCTATTTCTGTGAGATTGGCATAGGGGATGGGTTCACACATCCCCATCATATTACGACTCTCTTTCTCTTCCGTGGTAAGGACTGGTGGTAGGTTTTTCTCGCTAACCTCTAGAAGTCGCCATACGTTAGCAGGGGACATGGGTTTTCCATCTTTCCAACTGACAAAGAAGAATTTTGTCTGCCAGTTTTGAACCTTGTTTCGCATGGTCGTAACTTTGGGCACATTTGACCTCGATTTGAAAAAAAATACCAGCTTGTGGGAGGCTGGCTTTTTGGTTCATCTTTGTTCAAAACAAGAAGGCTTCGGAACAACGACACCATCGCAGGCATCTTAAGAGCCTAGAGCATGGCTATGAAACCTATGACTGACGTCCAGGAATTGGCATGGAGTTATGAGGGAGCTAAGTTATAATAAGCCAAGATGTCTCTACCCTCTCTTGCTATGGGAATCTTAAACCCAGAATCGAAGTACTCTAGGTAAACACTAGTTTCATCAGCGCTGGTGGAACAGATTCTCTCATCATCCTCGGATATTTGACACTTATAAAGTTCTGGAAGGGCGTCCAGGATTCGTTCGAAATCAGGATCGTATAGGCTGAGTTTATTTTTGAACTTCGTAATTGAGATATTCAAGGTTTGAGGGATAGGTGCAGCTTCTCTCGAAGAGGATGGGACTGCTAGACTTGGTTCCGTGTTTTTCTTTTGGGATTGCATTTCGTTCCTATGGCTAAAAAACCTGCTATCCTAGGAGATTGGATGCCTAAGCTATCAAAACAAAAAGAAAAATGCCCAGAAAAAGCAAAATTACGAAAGAGAAGGAATGGAACTTATTGGTCAATGTCGATTTAGGAAAAAGGTTCTCTGCAATAGATGAAGACGACGAGAGTATGAGAGAAAAGAGCAAGGAGCCTTCTAGTATTTCCTTGTGGGATTACGAAGTCAAAATGGCAAGGGAAGTCTTTCGCAAGGGTAATAGGGGGTTTTTACGGCTACCAAGCGTTATCATCACCTCTCGAATCACGATCTCAGTCAGAAGAATGTACATCTCGAAACGCCTCTCCCAATTAAATGCTTGGCGTGAAAAGATGGAGATATAATTGTTCCATGACGTTACAGTTTGTAGTTTTCCATCAAGATGATGACGCGTGGTGCACCTTTTTTATTTTAAGTTTTGGCAGTTTAAAATTTCGTACGAGTGAAATTACGTGGGGCTCGTGTGAGTGAAATTACTGGAATCTTCTTTAGGATTGTTATTACCGTGGAGACTGAATGGCCCAAAGTTTGTGAAACATTCATTATTCAAGCTTAACTTCGAATTACTATAAGGTGAGATGATTCAATAAACACTGGGTTGATTTGCGCATTTGGATTTTTCGCAGGACAAAATACGAGTATTACTAGGATTGTTCCATTGCACTCGCCTAGTGCACTGTAACAAGGGGCAACTGTTAATGCCATATTTTGTCTTTTGGTAACAAGAGGATGCATGTCCTTAAGTGTCAACATACTGAACGCTGATATGTGTAAGACCCGCACTCCACTAACTTGGTCTAACCGTGTCGTGCCAAGTCTTCCCATCATTCCAAGATCAAGTGGACCGAGCGTGTGAAGATAGATCACAAACCAGGTATGAGAATCGAGTTAAAAACACTAAAAACATACCTAAGGTCGCATGGCTGGGGTAGGTATGGTCGACCATAAGGGAGGAAACCTAAAATCTCAAATCCAGAACCCTACGGTCGATGATTTTGACCCTATGGTCGACGATTTATGCTACCATATGATCGACCGTGAGAACCTAGATCAGACTCCAAATTTTGAAAACTTTCCTAAACTAAGGGATTGCTTTCCTAATTGAAAGAGGACTTTATATGGAGAGTTTTCCTCTATATAAAGGACGTCCCTCAGCCCTTTTTCATTCTTTTGGAACATTAGTAAACCCTAGAGAAAGAGAAGGAAGAAAAGGAAGAGAAGGAGAAGAAGAAAAAGCTAAGGAGAAGAATTTGCTGAGAAGGGATTGACGCTCTATCGTAGGCCAAGGTATGAAACGAATCTCTGGAGATGTAAACTCTAAGGAATAAGACTTCTATGGAGGATAGGCAATATCAACCTATTATGATCTATGTGATTTCCTGAAAAAAAATCCCAAGGAGAACCATGAGGAGTGAATTTGATGATTAGGGTTGATAATAAATTACTAATGATGGCCATAGGATGAACTTAGAATAAACCACATTGAAGAATAGAAGAATTAACACAGGAAGAACTCGAATTTCATGTAGACTATGACCAGAAATCTCAAGGTCATAGCTACAGTCGACCATAGCATGACCAGTATGACCAGAGGATCAACCATAGGCATTCGGAAAGATTTCAAAAATCATATGGTCGCAGCTACGGTCGCACCATATGTGACCATAGGGTATCGACCGTAGACAGTCAGGTCGATACAGCATCAGACCATAGGACTAATTAGACACCTATCAATGCTCTGTTTTGATTTTTGACTACTGTAACATGTCACATATGAAGCCTAACTTAAATTCATATAACTTTTAGGTTGTCAAATCAATTCAAAGAGAATTTCAAGGCATCGAGAATTGCTAACAGGTGAGGGAACAAAACCTAAACTAATTGGATAATAACAAACTATTTATTTTTATTGAGTCCAATGTCATGATTGATTCTATGCTTGTATGCTTGTAATGTACATCTCACATGTCATCCAATATTTTTGCTATTACTGTTCATGCATATTTAATTCCATTTATTCATAACATGATGATGATGATGATGCTAGAATAGGCATGTAAATGTATGTGTGGGGTTAGTGTATTGGATGCGAGCGGAGCATCATGGGGAGGACGTGGCACGGTGGTCTTCGTCCTCGTCACCAGACTCTAGCTCTATCTCTACTCAAGTCTTGCCCACTAACATAATCGTATCGCCATTATCTTAGTAGAACTATTACGTCGTAGGGCATCAGGGGAGGTGGTCTCGGACCGTATGGTCTCTGACTTTGCCAGGGGGCCTTAGCTCTATCTCTATGGACGTATTGAGGGATGCTGGGGTGAGGTCTTGGATACACTGCTTAGCATTAGAATTGGTTAGTTGCGAGCCCTGTTTGCAAGCCCTCGCCAATTGGGGCTTACCTGTTGGTATGGGTAGGGCATCAGGGGAAGTATTGGCGGTGTTTGATCCGGACACTTTAGCTCTATCTCTATTCCATGGTGGGTGCATGTGGGATGGCAATGGTATTTAATCCATTGGGCGGTGTTAGGAGGGAGAAATCCCCTCCATTTAAAATCTTACATGTGTCAAATTGCGCCTCCGGAGCCTGAGTGCTTGGATGGTCTCGCACTAGGCATCATGGCTTACCCGTCCTGCACACGGCCTCTCGTGCGCCCGGCCTCTTGGGTAGCGCTCGGAGTTATAGTCCTACTCGGCAACGGTTCTCAGTCAGAAGCCAGAGTCCCATTGTGATTATGCTACCTCCGGGGAGTCCTTCTCTCAGTCTGATACGACGCCGACTATTCCGGTCGGCCAATTACTTACACGTTGACACGTGTCAGTCCCAGAGCTGACCGACCTAGCTTCCTTGGCTAAGGTCTCCAACTCCTACTCGGAGTCTACCACATGAGTGTCCCACAGAGCGACGTGTGGCAATCATATTGGCGATCTATCTCCCTGAGTCCTGGTGCCACCATGCCTCTTCCCGATCTATAAGTAGAGGGCAACCCCTCAAGGTAAGCCCTTACGCACGCACAAGTTACAAGCAATTATTATTCATCCCTCACTCACGCTCAAGCTCACTCATCATCCCACTTTCTCTAAACTGGAGATAGCATTCTGCTATCTCTTGACTGTTTACTTTGGGAATCTAACTTAGGCATCGGAGTGTACCCGGGGCTTAGGTGCCCAACTCCTTTGTCTCTTCTCTGTGATTGAAGGTCATTCAGAGCGCGTACCGATGGGCGATTTCCAACCGTAACAGTTTGGCGCCCACCATGGGGCCTCTTTTGACTGAGTTTAGCGTGTGCGTATTCCTATTTTAATGGCTCACAGAAGAACTCGAGCACGGGCGTCGCGCGCCCCTTCTGAGACATCGATGCATATGGATAGTACCGAAAGCACGACGAGGGCGGACCGTGAGCCTCCACCCCCAGTGCCAGAACCCGCACCAATACCAGAACCAGCACCAGTACCACCGCCGGCGCCGGCGCTAGCCCCGAGCCACACACCGTCGGTAACACCACCGCAACCTCCTCCCCAATACGTCACTCGTCAGCAGTTTGATGAGCTGAAGCAGCAAATCGAGCAGCTTGCGAAAGTCTTGAGAGGGGCTCGAGCAAGCAGTTCGATAGCAGGAGGAGAGAATCCCCACCCGGCATCGAATCCGCCACCGGAAGCTCCGCAAGCGGCCCATCCGCCAAGGGCGAGGGCGGATCCTGCAAGCGCCTTGCCAAATAATCTCCCAGCAGGAGATCAAGCTCCTGGACAGAGCGTGGCCGGGCCCGCCGCTCGGCATCCCCCGCCACATCAACATCAGGCTCCAGTTGCGCCGCTCCCAGTGAGAGGCACGGGGCCCTTCCTCGACGCCCTCCACCAGGAAAGAGTCAATGAAGAAACACCAGGAATAGGTGCTCAACCTCCGGACACGCCCCAGTCCGAGGTCAAGCTACGTCTATTGGAGCTAACCACTCGGCTTCAGCAGGTGGAGCAGAATAGGGTAGCCCCGCCGAGAACAGCCTATACTGCAATTACGGCGCTCTCGGACGAGATCATGAGGGTACCCCCTCCTGACAACTTCAAGATGCCGGTCTTGGACTCGTACAATGGGAGTACCGACCCCAAGCAACATCTGGATGCGTTCGTCTCTACGACGCTATTCTACCCTCTGAGCGACGGCCTTATCTGCAGAGCGTTTCCTTCAACGCTCCGAGGCGCCGCTCGTACATGGTTTAATAACCTGCCTCCGAAGAGTATCACTTCGTTCGAGCAATTATCGAACAAATTTCTGACGCACTTCCAGGCAAGCCGAGTGCGCAAGAAGACGTCGTACCATCTATCGATGGTCAAACAGCAGAAGGATGAGTCCCTACGGGACTTCATCAAGCGCTTTAATACCGAGGTGCTCGAAATCAAGGACGCCGAGCCCGCAGTGCACATGTCCAACCTGCAGGCCGGCGTAACAGATCGGGAGCTTTGTTGGTCCCTTGCCAAAAAGCCACAGAAAAATCTGGATGACCTGCTCGCTAGGTGCGAGAAGTACGCCGCCGCAGACGAGACGACGAGGGCCCAAAAAAATAATACAATTAACAATCTGAAGGCCGACCAAGCAAAAAAAAAAAAAAAAAAAAAAAAAAAAAAAAAAAAAAAAAAAAAAAAAAAAAAAAAAAAAAAAAAAAAAAAAACTCGTATCTGCCTACCACGGACCATCGGACTCCGACAACAAATAGCATCTACCTAACTATGCGTCAGGCATCGGCAGCCCGGCTGGGGCAAACCCGGACTCGTATCTCAAACATTAAACTGCTCGGATATATATAAGTGCTCGGCTAGCCAAAGCGCCAAACCGAAAACACTTCGGGGTAAAAGGCAGCCATTCAATGCCTTGGCCATTTTTTTAAGGAATGTCCGCGGCCGGATTCGGCGTCATTCATTTTTCGGACTCTTCGCAAGCTAATAGCCCCAACTACTTTAATTAGTTAAGTATTATCGGCCTACGAGGACCGAGCGGACAACACTTCCGGATAAACCGCTGAACAGGTAACAAAATGCGACAAAGCGAGATGGAATGAATGGATATTTTATTAATAAAAAGGCCCTACAAGGGCAAGTGGGTACAAATATACAAGTGAAAAACAAAACAAAATATATATACAAGTACCGCCTCTTCAAGGCCGGTTCTCCTTGGCGGTGGGGGGTGCTTTATCCTCGGATGGTGGGGGAAGGTCCGGGCTCCCTTGCGGTGCTCGTAAGGAGGAAGGTCGTTCTCAAGCATACGGTCAGCCTCCATAGCTGTCGTCGGCTCTGTCGGATCCTTCTTAGCAACGGGCGGGGACTCCAACCTATCAATTTGGGCGACAATCGGGATCATCGACCAGTTTATCTTGAGGCCCCCCTTATCCGTTAGTTGATCTCTCAAATATTTTACCCCCCTCAAAGTATCCACGGGTGGCCTCCTCAACGTCCTCGTCGTATTGGGCCGAAGATTTGTACTCATTGACGGCCCGAGCCAAATCTGTCGGTGAGCCTCCTCGGCTTTGTTCAAAGCCTCCTCGGCCTTCCGAGGCCTCTCCTCTAGCGCCCGGCTTCGCCGCACCGCGCCCGCAGATCCTCCTCGGCCTTTCGCCGCTTGTCCTCGGAGCACCCGAAGTCATTCAATCCATCCATCAATCGGCAATCGGCCTCATACGGCGTGGGTTTTCTCAACGGTTTAAACTTTTTGCATTTTTGCACTTTCTTCTTGTTTTTGCATCCGACAACGCAAGGGGCATCTGTTAGGAGGGAGAAATCCTCTCCATTTAAAATCTTTACACGTGTCAAATTGCGCCTCGGAGCCCGAGCACTCGGATGGTCTCGCACTCGGCAACATGGCTTGCCCGTCCCGCCCCCGGGCCTCGGGGGGCCGGGCCTTTTGGGGTAGCGCGGAGTTATAGTCCCCCCCGCTTTTTTCTCGGTTCCCAAGCGAGTCCCATTTTGATTATCCTACCTTGGGGGGTTTTTTTTCTCGGTCCCGCGCCGACTTTTCCGGTCGGCCAATTACCTACGTTGACACGTGTCGGTCCCAAGCACCTGCGAGATAAGAAAAGTCCGAGACCGACCAAGAGCTCCGTCGACCCAAAAAAAAGTCCGGGAGGGATCGGGAACCTAACTCGCGGAACTGACAAGAGCTTCGAGTATTATACTCCACTCAACACTTCGATGACGGAGATTCTCGAAGTGGTCAAGAACGATCGGAACCTCTGATTCCAGCCAAAAGCACTTGGCGACGGGAGGAATAAAGATCGCTCCCAATACTGTCGCTTCCATCGTGACTGCGGCCACAAAACGGAGGAGTGCAAGTACCTCAAAGGAGAGATTGAGGACCTTATCCGACGAGGATACTCCGGCAATTTTGTTCGGAACACTGACCGAGCACTAGATCCCACTCGGAGGGACCGGGGATTACCACCTCCACCTCCGAGGAACCCACAACCCAACGACTGCCGAGCGGACGCTGACGATAACCAGCACGCCGCTAGGAGGGACGACAGAGACCCTGATGGTGGACAGGCTGCCCCCAGACAATGGGTCGGCGCCATCCAATTTGGGTCGATCGAAAGCCCATCTAGAGCTGGGAACGAAAGGGTGTCGGCAAAAGAAAGGCTTGAAGGCCGACAGCGCACCCAGTCCGACTCCATCCCGTCCTGGTCAGAACCAGAAGCCGTCCTCCGAGAAAGCCAAAGAAGGAGAAGGAAGTCTCATCCGGCTTCAAAGAGAAGAAAGGCCGAGCAGAGGTTCGTAGGCAGTCTGCATCCCAAGGACCGACCTCACACAGCAATGGGCTTGCGCATCCCTGGTGACAATGAAGTCTATGCCATCACCAAGAGACCCCAAGCAGAGGGCAAGGTAGTCCTCACCATCACAGGACCAGCGACCGGAAACGCCTCTCCGCGTACAGGAAAGCCCACGGAGGAACACTTGTAAACTCTGATCGCGGACAATCGGCTAGAGGAACAAAGGGAATGATCCTACAGCGTACCCCGGACATTCCAGATCGGGCTCGCTAACCACCCTCGGAGGGAGGAAATTCCGAGGACATGGCATGCCTCAGTTCAATAATTAGCAACTTTTTATTCTCAGTTCATTATAGAAATTTTTAATTATTTTTTCCAGCAAGTCTCAGTTGTATACCGGACCCCCTGAGGGCGTCCGCTTAGTTTCTTTTAATACAGAACAGCACATACAGTTCAGTCAACACAGCAAGTCTTTCATAGCCGGTCCTTCCGGCCCAGCCGATCTCACCCAAGAGCAGGACGAACATCGCCCTCGGCGTATCTTCCAACCGCGGTCCACAAGCAGACCACGGTAGCATGAAGACCATACTCGTACCTTCCTACCATGGTCCACAAGCAGACCATCGTAGCATGAAGGTCACACCCGTATCTTCCTACCACGGTCCACAAGCAGACCAAGGTAGCATGAAGACCATACTCGTATCTTCCTACCACGGTCCACAAGCAGACCAAGGTAGCATGAAGACCATACTCGTATCTTCCTACCACGGTCCACAAGCAGACCAAGGTAGCATGAAGACGATACTCGTACCTTCCGACTATGGCCCGCAAGCAGACCATGTCGCATGAAGGTCACACCCGTATCTTCCTACCGCGGTCCACAAGCAGACCACGGTAGCATGAAGACCATACTCGTACCTTCCTACCATGGTCCACAAGCAGACCATCGTAGCATGAAGGTCACACCCGTATCTTCCTACCACGGTCCACAAGCAGACCAAGGTAGCATGAAGACCATACTCGTATATTCCTACCACGGTCCACAAGCAGACCAAGATAGCATGAAGACCATACTCGTATCTTCCTACCACAGTCCACAAACAGACCAAGGTAGCATGAAGACGATACTCGTACCTTCCGACTATGGCCCACAAGCAGACCATGGTCGCATGAAGGTCACACCCGTATCTTCCTACCACGGTCCACAAGCAGACCAAGGTAGCATGAAGACGGTACTCGTACCTTCCGACTATGGCCCACAAGCAGACCATGGTCGCATGAAGGTCACACCCGTATCATCCTACCATGGTCCACAAGCAGACCAAGGTAGATTGAAGACCATACTCGTACCTTCCGACTATGGCCCACAAGCAGACCATGGTCACATGAAGGTCCCACCCTTATCTTACAACCATGGTCCACAAGCAGACCAAGGTAGCATGAAGACCATACTCGTACTTTCCGACCATGGTCCACAAGCATACCATGGTCGCATGAAGGACACACCCGTATCTGCCGAACACGGCCCACAAGCAGGCCATGGTAGCATGCAGACCATACTCGTATCTGCCTGCCACGGACCATACACAGACTCCGACAACAAATAGCATCTACCTAACTATGCGATCAGGCATCAGCAGCCCGGCTGGGGCAAACCAGACTCGTATCTCAAACATTAAACTGCTCGGATATATCTAAGTGCTCTCGGCTAGCCAAAGCGCCAAACCGAAAACACTTCCGGGGTAAAAGGCAGCCATTCAATGCCTTGGCCATTTTTCTAAGGAATGTCCGCGGCCGGATTCGACGTCGTTCATTTTCGGACTCTACTGCAAGCTAATAGCCCCAACTACTTTAATTAGTTAAGTATTATCGGCCTACCGAGGACTGAGCAGACAACACTTCCAGATAAACCGCTGAACAGGTAACAAAATGCGACAAAGCAGATGGAAAGAATGGATATTTTATTGATAAAGGCCCTACAAGGGCAGTGGTACAAATATACAAGTGAAAAACAAAACAAAAAATATATACAAGTGCCGCCTCTTCAAGGCCGGTTCTCCTTGGCGGCTGGGGGTGCTTGATCCTCAGATGGTGGGGGAAGGTCCGGAAGCTCCCTTGCGGTACTTCGTAAGGAGGAAGGTCGTTCTCAAGCATACGGTCAGCCTCCATAGCTGTCGTCGGCTCTGTCGGATCCTTCTTAGCAACGGGCGGGGACTCCAACCTATCAATTTGGGCGACAATCGGGATCATCGACCAGTTTATCTTGAGGCCCCCCTTATCCGTTAGTTGCTCTCTCAAATATTTCACCCCCCTCTCAAAGTATCCACAGGTGGCCTCCTCAACGTCCTCGTCGTATTGGGCCGAAGATTTGTACTCATTGACGGCCCGAGCCAAACTCTGTCGGTGAGCCTCCTCGGCTTTGTTCAAAGCCTCCTCGGCCTTCCGAAGCCTCTCCTCTAGCGCCAGCTTCGCCTGCACCGCAGCCTGCAGATCCTCCTCGGCCTTTCGCCGCTTGTCCTCGGAGCACCCGAAGTCATTCAATGCATCCATCAATCTGGCAATCGGCCTCATACGACGTGGGTTTTCTCAACGGTTTAAACTTATTGCACTGCCGAATTCGTTGCATCCGACAACGCAAGGGGCATCTGTTAGGAGGGAGAAATCCCCTCCATTTAAAATCTTTACACGTGTCAAATTGCGCCTCCGGAGCCTGAGCGCTCGGATGGTCTCGCACTCGGCAACATGGCTTGCCCGTCCTGCACACGGCCTCTCGTGCGCCCGGCCTCTTGGGTAGCGCTCGGAGTTATAGTCCTACTCGGCTACGGTTCTCAGTCGGAAGCCAGAGTCCCATTTTGATTATGCTACCTCCGGGGAGTCCTTCTCTCAGTCTGATACGACGCCGACTATTCCGGTCGGCCAATTACTTACACGTTGACACGTGTCAGTCCCAGAGCTGACCGACCTAGCTTCCTTGGCTAAGGTCTCCGACTCCTACTCGGAGTCTACCACATGAGCGTCCCACAGAGCGACGTGTGGCAATCCTATTGGCGATCTATCTCCCTGAGTCCTGGTGCCTCCATGCCTCTTCCCGATCTATAAGTAGAGGGCAACCCCTCAAGGTAATCCCTTACGCACGCACAAGTTACAAGCTGTTATTATTCATCCCTCACTCACGCTCAAGCTCACTCATCGTCCCACTTTCTCTAAACTGGAGATAGCATTCTGCTATCTCTTGACTGTTTACTTTGGGAATCTAACTTAGGCATCGGAGTGTACCCGGGGCTTAGGCGCCCAACTCCTTTGTCTCTTCTCTGTGATTGCAGGTCATTCAGAGCACGTACCGACGGGCGATTTCCAACCGTAACAGTTTGGCGCCCACCGTCGGGCCTTTATTTTATTTATAAAGGCCCTACAAGGGCAGTGGTACAAATATACAAGTGAAAAACAAAACAAAAAATATATACAAATGCCGCCTCTTCAAGGCCGGTTCTCCTTGGCGGCTGGGGGTGCTTGATCCTCAGATGGCGGGGGAAGGTCCGGAAGCTCCACGAGCGGCGTCTGCGGTACTTCGTAAGGAGGAAGGTCGTTCTCAAGCATACGGTCAGCCTCCATAGCTGTCGTCGGCTCTGTCGGATCCTTCTCAGCAACGGGCGGGGACTCCAACCTATCAATTTGGGCGACAATCGGGATCATCGACCAGTTTATCTTGAGGCCCCCCTTATCCGTTAGTTGCTCCCTCAAATATTTGACCCCCCTCTCGAAGTATCCACAGGCGGCCTCCTCAACGTCCTCGTCGTACTGGGCCGAAGATTTGTACTCATCGACAGCCCGAGCCAAACTCTGCCGGTGAGCCTCCTCGGCTTTGTTGAAAGCCTCCTCGGCCTTCCGAAGCCTCTCCTCTAGCGCCAGCTTCGCCTGCACCTCAGCCTGCAGATCCTCCTCGGCCTTTCGCCGCTTGTCCTCGGAGCACCCGAAGTCATTCAATGCATCCATCAATCTGGCAATCAGCCTCATACGACGTGGGTTTTCTCAACGGTTTAAACTTATTGCACTACCGAATTCGTTGATCCGACAATGCAAGAGGCATCTATTAGGAGGGAGAAATCCCTCCATTTAAAATCTTTACACGTGTCAAATTGCGCCTCCAGAGCCTGAGTGCTCGGATGGTCTCGCACTCGGCATCATAGCTTGCCCGTCCTGCACACGGCCTCTTGGGTAGCGCTCGGAGTTATAGTCCTACTCGGCTACGGTTCTCAGTCGGAAGCCAGAGTCCCATTGTGATTATGCTACCTCCGGGGAGTCCTTCTCTCAGTCTGATATGACGCCGACTATTCTGGTTGGCCAATTACTTACACGTTGACACATGTCAGTCCCAAAGCTGACCGACCTAGCTTCCTTGGTTAAGGTCTCCGACTCCTACTCGGAGTCTACCACATGAGCGTCCCACAGAGCGACGTGTGGCAATCCTATTGGCGATCTATCTCCCTGAGTCCTGGTTCCTCCATGCCTCTTCCCGATCTATAAGTAGAGGGCAACCCCTCAAGGTAAGCCCTTACGCACGCACAAGTTACAAGCTGTTATTATTCATCCCTCACTCACGCTCAAGCTCACTCATCGTCCCACTTTCTCTAAACTGGAGATAGCATTCTGCTATCTCTTGACTGTTTACTTTGGGAATCTAACTTAGGCATCGGAGTGTACCTGGGGCTTAGGCGCCCAACTCCTTTGTCTCTTCTCTGTGATTGCAGGTCATTCAGAGCGCGTACCGACGGGCGATTTCCAACCGTAACAGGTGGATTCACACACTCGTGTATAGAGGTGCGGCAGCCACCAAACCTTTCTATAACACATTTTAAACTTAAAAGCCAGACCATAGATATGAATTAAATGCATGCACATGTTTGTTACATTGTTTTGTTTGCTCACTGAGCCATGATGTGTGCTCACCCTTTCGACTCGAATATTTTTAGTTGATGATGCAAGTCCTACGGTGGAAGAATATATGAATGCGCCGACGTATGGACACGTTGCTACGATGGATGTAAAAGCTAAAGAAGATGCGCATGATTCATCATGCGAGTGCAACCAATGTGTTTTTGCTTAAGTTTAGATATAATTTGAACATGGGATATGTAATTGATTATTTATTTTTATGTCTTGTGTTTTGGAGATAATTGGATTAAATACTTATTTATCACTGTTAGACTCTCAGTTCATTATCTGTAAGACTTCTGCTTATTTGTTTATTACCTCTGATTATTAATGTAGAATGTGTGTGTGGTTTGATATGGTAGGTATGACCTATGCGAGATCCTGGGTGAACCGTTGGTTTATTGGCAATTCATCACACCATTCTGGTTAGACTAGAATTGGGGTGTGACAACACGTGTCCTGTTTGGTTCAATTTATCCTCCCATGCGAGATGACGTTTATCATTATTAGCAAGTCACGTCTCACTGGTTCGTCACCTAAGTAATCAGACTTCGTGGTCATCCATTGGGTCTCTCATTGCACGTATTTTCAGCAACCTGTCTGCTTGTGACTATAGTAATGCATGTGTGCATAGTTCTTTAACTATTCTTGGAATAACCACGTCGACAATTATGAAGATTATTGATCACAAACAACATGACATTACGATTGGTCATTAGATCTCTATCCTACGGTATTGCAAGGATGTCTCATACGCCCCTGGTGGTTAGGCGATTAAGGTGGAAGTTTACTAAGAACTCTCTCTCTCAGTCTATATAAGATGGTAAACGGACAAGAGGTAAGGACATTTTGACATAATTAAGCTCTTGGTTGACAGTCACTTAGATCCTTCTTGAACTCTGTTTATCCCCACACCCTCCAGGCTAACCATTTTGGTATAGCTTTGGACTGTTTGCTCTGTTACTAACTTTACCATTGAAATGGACACCGGGAATCTTGTCCCAATTCCATTAACTTCTCATCTTTGTTTCGCAAGATACGGGCTAATTAGCAGATCTAGTTTTCAGCAGCAACACCACGCAAAGAAAAATTATCCATGAATACTTCTAAAAATTATTCTACCATATCTGAAAAGATGCTCGTCATGCACCTTTGGAACGTGGCAGGGGCATTGTAAAGCCTTAAAAGCATGCGTCGGGAAACATAGGTTCCGTATGAACATGTGAAAGTGGTGCAATAGTATTCATGTTCAACCAACCTCTCTAACATTTGGTCAATGAAAGGCAGAGGGAAGTGATCCTTTCACATTGTCGTAATCAGCTTTCTATAGTCTATGCACACTCTTCACCCTATTTAGATATGGGTTGGAATTAATACATTGTCAGTATTAGCAACTACAGTGACTACTGACTTTTTTGGCACCACATGTACTAGACTTACCCACTCACTATCAAATATGGGATATATGATCCCACGATCTAAACACTTTAGAATCTCTTTCTTAATGGCTTCCTTTATCACAGGATCTATCCATCTTTGAGGTTTCCTTGAGGGGTTGGTACCTTCCATAAGGTGTAGATGATGCTAAACAATAGACAGACTAATACCCTTGATGTCAGCCACAGTCCAACCTAAGGCTTTCTTGTAGTTTTGTAAGAGTTTGACTAACTCTTCTTCCTGACTAAAAGTCAAATCGGATGCAATAATAACAGGAAGAGTCTAGTTAGGTCCTAAGAAGGCATACTTCAGAGTGGACGATATGTAAGACCCGTATTAAACTAACCCGGTCTTACCACCTTGAACTAGGTCTACCCATCATGGTCGAACCAAACGGATCAAGTGCGTGAAGGAGATCACGATCCCAGGTATTAAACTGACCCAAAAACACTAAAAATAGGGGGAGGGTCGCATACTCATCAAGGGAGGGTCGAAACCCCCCAGTATAAAAGTCAGACCCCCAGTTTTATACCGGGGGTCAGACATTTTAAGAACCAGGGGTCGATGGGATCTCCGACCCCCACATCGACCCCCGGTAATCGATAAAAATAGCACGAACCAAAAATTAGGAAACTTTCCTAATTTCAATGGGATTCCTTCCTAATCTCAATGGGACTTATTTTGGGAGTTTCTACTCTATAAATAGGACGTCCCTAAGCCTCTTTTACTCCTTTTAGAACCCTAATTGGATTGAGAGAAAGGGAAGAGAAGGAGAAGAGAAAGAGAAGAGAAGGAAAGTGGAGAAGAAGATTAAGGAGAAGGCTTCAGAGAAACAAGCCTAATTCTCAGGTATGGATAATATCCCCATGAAATTCTACAGATCTTAGGATAGATAGAGAAGAGGGAATGATCTAGGAGAAACCCAAATCATCCACCCATGGTTAGGTTTTCATGGAAAACCATGGGGAAAATCATGAAAGCCATCTAGGTGAATGAACCACGGTTCTAGGCCATAGAACATGTGTGGAATGGATTGTAGAAGCAAGCCATAGGACCCCAAAAACGAAGAATGACTGTAGGATGAAAAATTGACTAAACCCATAGGGGGTCGCACGGGGGGTCGATGGCCAATTGACCCTACCAGACCCTGATCATCGACCCCAGTGTTCGGGAAGTCAAGAATAGGGGTGGTCGCACCCAAGGTCGATGAAACCTCCGACCCTAGCATCGACCCCCAGTTAACAACATACTTTTTAAAATCATAATTAATTATAATTAAATTCTATCGACTTGGTTAGGTCTTCTATTGATATAATATCGATATATAGTTGATTCTTAAAGCTTGAAAGAGGATCTACGATCAAGTAAAGGTGAGGGAACAAGACCTAAACTAATTGGTTAATAATAAACTGTTTTTATTCTTGAGTCCAATGCCATGAATGATTTTATGCGTGTATGATTGTTATGTGCATTCAACATGTCATCTAATATTTTTATTATTACTATTCATGCATATTTATTTATTGTTTATAATAATGATGATGATGATGATGATAGGAATAGGCATGTGGATGTATGTGTATGGTTGGTGTTCTTAATGCGAGCGAGTATCAGGGGGAGGTGTCATAGGCGGGGCCTCAGCACTCTAGTTCTATCTCTAACTCAAGTCTTGTCTACTAACATCGTCGTATCGCCATTACCTTAGCAGAACTATTACATCATAGGTTATGAGGGGAGGTGGTCTCGGACCATGTAGTCTCTGACTCTGCCGGGGGGCCTTAGCCCTATCTCTATGGACGTATTGAGGGATGCTGGGGTGAGGCCTTGGATACACTGATTGGCATTAGGATTGGTTAGTTGCGAGCCCTGTTTGTGAGCCCTCGCCAGCAGGGGCTTATGTGTTGGTTTGGGCAACGGGTACAACTGAAGGAATTAAAAGTACAACTACAGGAACTGCTGGACAAGGGTTACATTCACCCTAGCATATCACCATGGGGAGTGCCAGTATTATTCGTGAAGAAAAAGGATGGAGGCGTTCGCTTGTGTATAGACTACCGAGAATTGAATAAACTGACAATCAAGAATCGATATCCATTGCCTCGGATCGATGACCTGTTCGATCAGTTGCAAGGTGCCAAAGTGTTCTCAAAGATTGATCGTCGGTCAGGCTATCATGAGCTGAAGATTAAGGATGGTGATATCCCCAAGACAGCATTCAGGACCAGATATGGACATTATGAATTTTTGGTCATGTCTTTTGGGTTGACAAACGCACCAACAACCTTTATGGAACTTATGAACCGGGTTTTTCACGACATGTTGGATACGTCGGTTATTGTATTCATTGATGATATATTAGTTTACTCCAAAGACGAGGAAACTCATGTCAAGAATCTAAACGCCGCTCTGCAGCGACTACGAAGGGAAAAGCTCTACACCAAATTTTTAAAGTGTGAGTTTTGGCTAAAGGAAGTTGAATTTCTAGGCCATGTAGTATCCGCGGAAGGAATTAAAGTGGATCCCAGCAAGATCGAGGCTATAGTAAAGTGGGAAGCACCGAAAAGCGTTGTGGAAATTAGAAATTTTCTGGGTCTAGCTGGGTATTATCGATGATTTGTGGAAGACTATTCCTGAATTATCGTACCTCTTACCAGTTTGACTAAGAAGGGAGAGAAGTTTGTCTGGATGGATAAATGCGAGAAGAGTTTCCAAACCTTGAAAGCTAGATTGATATCAGCTCCAATCTTGACCATCCTGATTCCAGGACAACCATTTATCTTGTACACCGATGCGTCAGTACTGGGATTAGGATGTATACTTATGCAATGAGAACAAGTAATTGCATATGCCTCAAGACAACTGAAGACACATGAAAAGAACTACCCCACTCATGATTTGGAACTAGCGGCAGTAGTACATGCTGTCAAAATATGGAGACATTATCTGTACGGGGAGAAGTTTCATATTAAATCAGACCATAAAAGTTTTACTTATCTATTTAATCAGAAGGAGCTGAATATGAGACAAAGAAGATGGTTGGAACTATTGAAAGACTATGATTGTGATATCCAGTATCATCCAGGGAAAGCTAATGTAGTAGCCGATGCGTTGAGCAGAAAGGCAATGATAAAATCTCAGGGAGAGATTAGCACAACTGCCGCAATGTGTGTAAGACCCGTGTCAAACTAATCCGGTCTTACCACCTTGAACCAGGTTCACCCATCATGGTCGAGTTAAATGGACCAAGGGCGTGAAGGAG
>CM053274.1:8685109-8715703 GCA_028583415.1 Protea cynaroides | reverse complement strand
GTCCTAGACCTTAATCTAGGTGGCGACTCCAACAGAACAAATCGATCTTCATCGATACAGGATACACATTTATATCCCGAGGAGGATCACGTCGATTTCCCATTGTCCTCACACCAGAATAGTGTAATGAACTGTAAATAAACCAATGGTTCAACCAAGATCTCCATTAGGTAGTACCCACCATATTAACCATACACACCTTCCACAGAAATAATCAGAGATAAATAACAAATAAGTGGAAGTCTTATAGATAATGAACTGAGTGTCTAATAATGATATAATAATTATTTAATCTAAGTATTTCTCAAAAACTCAAGACATAAAGGTAAATAATCCGTTACATGTTCCACTAACCAAATATAGCTAAACTAATAAATAATGCACGGGTTACATTCGCATAAAGGATGATGTGCATACAATAGCTTCTACGTCCATGGCCGCAACGTGTCCATACATCGACGCATTCACATAATCTTCAACAGAAGGACCTGCATTATCAACTAAAATATTCGACGTTGAAAGGGTGAGCACACACCACGGCACCATGAGTAAAACAAAATAATGCAACAAACATATGCATGCATTCAATTCAATATCTTTGGTCTGGTTTTTAAGTTTATAATATGCTATAGAAAGGTTTGGTGGCCTCCACACCTCTATACACTAGTGTGTGAATCCACCCAATGGATCAAACATCATTGTCGTCCCACATGCACCCACCATGGAATAGAGATAGAGCTAAAGTGTCTGGATCACACACCGCCAACACTTTCCCTGATTCCCTACCCATACCAAAACATAAGCCCCTATTGGCGAGGGCTTGGAAACTGGACTCGCAACTAACCAATCCTAAATGTCAACCAGTGTATCTAAGGTCTTACCCCAGCATCCCTCAATACGTCCATAGAGATAGAGCTAAGGCCCCTCGATAGAGTCAGAGACTATATGGTCCAAGACCACCTCCCTTGATGCCATAGAACATAATAGTTCTGCTAAGGTAATGACGATACAACAATGTCAGTGGGCAAGACTTGAGTAGAGATAGAGCTAGAGTCTAGTGACCAGGTCAGAGACCACAATGTGACGTCCTCCCCATGATGCTCCACTCGCATCAAGCACACTAACCACACACACATAATCACTTGCCTATTCCTAGCATCATCATCATCATCATATTATAAATAGACAGAAATAAATATGCATGAGCAGTAATAGCAGGAATATTAGATGACTTGTGACGTAGGACCCCAACACCACGAACTCGATCTAACCTTACGTTATCATGTTGTGACTGGTCTTCCCATCATAATCGGCTCAAGTGAAGCAATTAATTGAAGAAGCCACAGGATGAGGTAAGTCACAAGTCAAATTTAGTTGTTGTGGTTGATTGGTTAAGTTTGTATGGAAGCAAACAGTCAAAAACTAAAAATCAATGAATTTTACACCTATGGTGGCATGTTTGGGGGCTACGGTCCCACCTATGGTCGACCATAGTGAGACCATGGGACCTATGGTCACATGTCTTGGTGGTACAGTCGACGGTTTATGCGACCGAATGATTGACCGTAGGAACCCTGAACCGACTCCATGTTTAGAAAACTTTCCTATTTTGAGGAGGACTATTTCCTAATTGAAAGATGACTCTATATGGAGGTTTTCCATCTATATAAGGGATATTCCTTAGCCTCTCTCACTCGTTTAGAACCCAAATTGAAACTCTATACCTAAGAGAGAAAGAGAGAGAGGAAGAGAAGGAGAAGGAGATTTGAAGAAGAAGGCTGAGAGGAAGGTTTGCAGAGAAGAGTTTTATCTTTCTACAACAAGCTTAAGGTATGGACTTGACTCTATAGGATAGATTATATAGGATAGGTTCCTTTGCATCAAGTTGTTGTGTTAAATCTAATGTAATGATTTCGGTTATGGAATTTCTAGGCAAAATCATAGAAAATAGGTTAAGGTTAATGGATGAGGGATAAACTAAGAATATTGGCCTTAGAATGATCATTAGGGAGGAACCCATTGATGATCCTAGAGGAGGAACTCATGTGAGAAGTAAAAATCAACCAAACTACATATGGTCGCAGCTATGGTCGACCATAGGATGAGAAAGTATCGACCAGAGCTATTTGGGAAGAATTCAGAAAACATATGGTCCCAGCTACAGTCTCATGTAATGTGACCATAGGGTATCGACCGTAGGTCCTACGGTGGCATATATTGCTACCATAGCATCGATCATTGCATCGACCATAGGAAAATAGCAAGCATATTTTAAGACCAAACAAGGTTTTTGACTACTGTAACTTGGTAATCATGAACCCTAACTTACAAACATTAATTGTTGAGGATCCTATTAGATTCAAAGTGACTACCAAAGCCTGGGAGAGGAACAAGGAGAGGAATAAACATCGATCAAAGGTGAGGGAACAAGACCGAAACTAATTAGATAATAACAAGCTGTTTTATTCATTGAGTCCAATGCCATGATTGATTCTATGCGTGTATGCTTGTAATGTGCATCTCACATGTCATCCAATATTCCTGTTATTATTGTTCATGCACATTTAATTCTATTTATTTATAACATGATGATGATGATGATGCTAGAAATAGGCATGTGAATGTATGTGTGTGGTTGGTGTGTTGGATGCGAGTGGAGCATCCGGAGGAGGACGTGGCATGGTGATCTTTGACCTCGTCACCAGACTCTAGCTCTATCTCTACTCAAGTCTTGCCACTGACATCATCGTATCGCCATTACCTTAGTAGAACTATTACGTCGTAGGGCATCAGGGGAGGTGGTCTCGGACCATGTGTTCTTTGAGTCTATCGGGGGGGAGCCTTAGCTCTATTTCCATGGACGTATTGAGAGATGCTGGGGTGAGGCCTTGGATAAACTATTTGGCATTCGGATTGGTTAGTTGCGAGCCTAGTTTGCAAGCCCTAGCTAATAGGGGCTTACGTGTCGGTATGGATAGGGCATCAGGGGAAGTGTTGGCAGTGTTTGATCCAGACACTTTAGCTCTATCTCTATTCCATGATGGGTGCATGTGGGACGACAATGGTGTTTGATCCATTGGGTGGATTCACACACTCTTGTATAGAGGTTTGGCGGCCACCAAACCTTTCTATAGAACATTGTAAACTTATAAATCAGACCAAAGATATGAATTGAATGCATACATATGTTTGTTGCATTGTTTTGTTTACTCACTGAGCTCAAGTTGGAGAGATGACCCTCGCGCGTGCAATTCTTTTTAGTTTCTGGTGTTGTAGGTATTATGGTTGGAGATTATGTTGACACGCCAACATATGAATAGGTGGTGGCTATGGATGAGCAAGCTGTGAGGACTATTATGATTCGTTAAGCGACCGTTTCAACTATGGTTGCACTTAGTGTTTAACTTTAGTATTTGGATATTTGTAATATGTATTAAATTATGTTTTGGTTACTTGGAGATAACTGGAATATTAATTATTTATCATGATTAGACCTCAGTTCATTATTAATGAGACTTCCGCTATTTACTTTATTATCTCTGATTAATGTGGAATGTGTTTTGGTTTAACATGGTTGGCATAGCCTATACGAGATCCTGGTTGAACTGTTGGTTTATTGACGGTTCATCACACCATTCTGGTTAGTCCAGAATTTGGGTGTCACATGTGAGAAGCACATTACAAGCATACAAGCATAGAATCGACATTGGACACAATAATGTAAACAGTTTGTTATTATCCAATTAGTTTCGGTCTTGTTCCCTCACCTGTTAGCAAAACTCGATCTCCTTCTAAGCCTTGTAATTTTCTTCGAATCCATTTAATAACCTAAAAGTTATATGAATTTAAGTTAGGGTTCATATGTAACATGTTAATTGTAAGACCCGTGTCAATCTAACCTGGTCTTACCATCTTGAACCAGGTCTACCCATCATGGTCGAGTCAAATGGACCAAGGGCATGAAGGAGATCGAGATCCCAGGTATGAAATCGACCCAAAAACACTTAATTCTAGGGGAGGGTCGCACACCCAGCTAAGCAGGGTCGGACCTCCCAAACCAGAAAGATCGACCCTCAGTTTTTGAGGGATGGTCGGACAGCTTAAGACCCTAGGGTCAACGGGATCATCGACCCTCCCATCGACCCTCAGTTTCTGACGAAAACTAAAATTAGGAAATTTCTTAATTTTCGGTTGGGATTCTTTCCAAATCTCAATGGGATTATTATAGGACATTCCTAGTCTATTTAAAGGACGTCCCTAAGCCACATTCACTCCTTTCACAACCCTAATTGAATTGAGAGAAAGAGAGAAGAAGGAAAAGAGGAAGAAAGGAGGCTAGGAAGAAGGCTTAGCAAAAAGGAGAAGAAATTGCAGAGAAAAGTAATCTTCTCAGGTATGGATACTAATTCCATGAGTTTCTACAGACCTTAGGTTAGATATCATTGAGTGTAGGATTTCGGAGAAACCCAAACCATCCATCCATGGTTAGGCTTTCATGGGAAACCATGGGAGGATGCACGAAAGCTATCTAGATGGATCATACATGGTTCTAGACCATGGAATGAATGTTGAGTGAACGTAGGAAGCAAGCCATAGGTCCCCAAACACGAAGAATGGATTAAAAAGAGGAAATTGGACCAGAGTGCACCAAGGGTCGCACCGAGGGTCGATAGACCATCCGACCCTAGGTGTTTCAGACCATCGACCCTCAGCATTCGGGAAGTTTAGAATGCTGGGAGGGTCGATAGACCCATCGACCCTAGCATCGACCCTCAGTTGACAGAATGGTTTTTAAATTCTGAATTAATTCTAATTAAATTCTATCGACTTTGTTAGGTTTGCTAGCAACATAATACCGTTATAACAAGTGAATCGAAAGATCGAAAAATATCTATTAGCAAGCTAAGGTGAGGAACCTTAACCCCAAACTAAATTGGTTAATAATAAACTATTTTTCTTTTCTTGAGTCCTATGCCATGTTTGATTCTATGTGAATATGTTTGTAATGTGCATACAACATGCCATCCAATATTTCTATTACTTGTTCATGCATATTTACTTTATTGTTTATAACATGATGATGATGATGATGATAAGAATACGCCTGTGATTGTATGTGTGTGGTTGATGTGCTTGATGCGAGCGAGTATCAGGGGAGGTGTGATGAGAACGTCAATAAACGTTAACCTTTGGCGGGTCTCAGCACTTTAGCTCTATCTCTAACTCAAGTCTTGTGCATTGACATCGTCGTATCGCCATTACCTTAGCAGAACTATTATGTCGTAGAGTATCAGGGGAGGTGGTCTCGGTCCTTGTAGTCTCTGACTCTACCGGGGGCCTTAGCTCTATCTCTATGGATGTTCTGAGGGATGCTGGGGTGAGGCCTTGGATACACTGTTTGGCATTAGGATTGGTTAGTAGCGAGCCTAGTTTGCAAGCCCATGCTAACAGGGGCTTACGTGTTGGTATAGCATTATATAGCAATAAACGTTAACCTTTGTTGTATAATGTTATGGTAGGGTGGATGGGGACGACGATAAACGTTAACCTTCGGGCGGGCTTCCACACCCTGTGTATAGAGGCGGTATCAATAAACGTTAACCTTTGATCACCCAACCTTTCTATTGCACATTGCAAACTATAAACCAAGACCAAAGATATGAATTGACTTTTTGCATGCATATGTAATGTTGCATTGTTTTGGCTACTCACTGAGCCGTGTTGTGTGCTCACCCCTCGACGTCGAATATTTTTAGTTGATGATGCAGGTTATACAGTGGAAGATTATATGAATGCGTCGGCGTATGGAAACGTTGCAGCTATGGATGTTGGAGCTGAAGATGATACACACGACTCCTCTTGCGAGTGCAACTCGTGTGTATTCGATTAGATATTTTTACAGTTTTCTTTATTGGATTTATAAGACATGTATTTAGTATTTAAATATTTATGTCTCGGTTAATCACAGAATAATTTGCTATTATTTATGGATATCAACTTAGTTCTCAGTTCATATTATTTACAAATTTTCCGCTATTGTGTATTACTCTGATTATGATTGTGGATGCGTGTTAAGTTTGGATAACGCGGGGATAGCCTATAAGAGATCCTGGTTGAGCCGTTGTTTATTTAGCGGTTCATCACACCATTCTGAAGTGTGCGGAATTGGGGTGTGACATTACTGTTGTCGAAAATCGAAACAGAGCACTGATAGGTGTCTCATTGGTCCTATGGTCTCATACTGTGTCGACCTTACTGCCTATGGTCGATACCCTGCGATCGCACCATATGTGATCATACCTGCGACCATATGATTTCTAAACTTTTACCAAATGCCTTTGGTCGATCCTCTGGTCATCCTATGGTCGACCGTAACTGCGACCTTAAAATTTCTGATCACAGACTACATTCAATCCGAATACTTCCTCTTGGCTCTTCAATAGGGTTCTCCTTAATAATCATTCTAAGACTAAATTTCTTAGTTGTACCAATTAATCAATCTAACCTATTCTCCATGGTTTCCCATTGGAAGCTTGCTTAGCAATTCCCATGGTTGCATTCTTATATTGGGTTTGGTATCTCAATTTACATTAGAAACCTTTACTCCTAGTGTTTTAAGGATACAAAGACAAGATTTATACCTTAATTGTTGCAGAGAGTCTGTGGAACTCTTTTCTCAGTCTCCTCCTTAGTCTTCTCTTATTCTCCTTCTTTTCCTTCTCTTTCGTTCTCATTCTCTTGGGTTTATCACGTTCCAAAAGAGTGAAAAGGCTGAGGAATGTCCTTTACATAGAGAAAAATTCTCCATATAGAGTTCTCCAACATTAGGAATGAAATCCTCCTCAAATTAGGAAAGTTTCCATCTCAGAGTCTGATTTGGGGTCTCACAATCGATGCCCTACGGTTGCAGAATCCATAAACCATAATGTCAAAAACATCGACCGTAGGATCCCAGATCAGTGACCTTTGTTTCTTACCTTATGGTCGACCATACCTACCCAGGTATTCGACCATACGCATACTTTTGAGCATTTTTAACTTGATTCGTACCTGGTTTTGTGATCCATCTTAACACGTTCGGTCCACTTGGTCCAACATTGATGGGAAGACCTAGCACGACACGGTGAGATCAAGTTAGTAGAGTGCGGGTCTTACAATATTAATCGAGGCAATTACATAACAAAGCACATGACTGACCTCGCCATAAATTTAATGAAGAAATGGTATCGAGACGCCTTGGTCGGCCAGGTTGGCCAAGCTACCTCAAAAATTCATGCAGTATATTACCGAGACAATTGAATGTATGACCGGAGACATTGATGCTAGCCAAGACAGTCGGATCGGTCGAGTCACCTCACAAGGGTGGCAAAAATCCTAACGAGGTTGAGTCACCTCGCGAGGGTATCAAAAATCTTACTGAGGTTGATTCACCTCGCTAAGGTACCAAAAATCCTACTGAAGTCAAGTCACCTTGCGAGGGAGTAAAAAATCCTACTAATACCATCACATTTCAAGCACATGACTGACCTCAATTATAATTTCAAAAAGGAGAGAGGAGGTCGATCAAGACGGCCAGGTCGGATGAGCTACCTCAAAAACTCATCTTGTATATTACCGAGACAAATCACGTGATAGGTAGGAGACAGACCTCAGGTAAAATTTATAGAAGAGAGACGACTTAGCCACCCATGTTGGTCACTTCACCACGAATGGCAATAAAAGTGTTACCAAGGGAGTCATGTAACAAAAGGGTGACTGACCTTGGTTAGAGTATCCAAAAGAGACCAAGAAGGCCGATTGAGGTGGCAAGACCGGTCACACCACTTCAGTAGTTACAAATTCAAGTACACTACCGAGGCAGCTGTGTGATAAGTGTATGACTGACTTCGGTTAAGATTTTCAAACAGACGCCCGGGCAAGCCGAGGTGGCCAAATTGGTCAGCTCATCCCAAGAAGACAACGAAGAATACTAGGCAGCGGTCACGTGACAAACACGTGACTAATCTCTTTCAAAACTTAAAAGGAGATCCGGGCGGGATCGGTCAAGCTGCCTCAAAATATGAAAAATAAGCTACCAAGATCGTCCCATGGCGAGCATGTGCCGACCTCGTTGGACTTATAAAAACTAAGCCGGGCAAGTCGAGATGGCCAGGTTGGTCAAGTTGCCTTGGAAATACAACAAAAATGATACCGAAGTAGTCACATGACAAACATGTGTCTGACCTCTATGGGCCTTGAAGAAGATAGAGATAAGCTAGCCGAGATGGCCAGGTCGGCCATGTTACCTCGCTTCATGTCCTCATGCCTCTAGAGGATAACAACAATGTTACCAAGGCAGTCATATGGCAAGCACATGACTGTCCTCGGTCAAAATTTCAAAAAAGGCCAAGCCGGGCTAGCCGAGATGGCCAGCTTAGATCCTCTCAACCCAAGAAAATAACAACAATGATATTGAGGTAGTACATGGCAAGCACATGACTGGCCTCGGTCAGAAATTTTGAAAAAGGTCGAGGTGGGCCAGTAGGCATGCTCGGATCGGTTACGTCACCTCAGAATGACACCAAATATGCTACTGAGGCAGCCACGTGTAGAACACTTGATCGGCCTAGGTTAAGTTTAAGGCAGGATCAAATCAGGCCAACCAAACCAAGACAGCCAGCTCAGTGGCTCCCTCTTGCCAACACATTACATTTTATTACCAAGGTAGTCACATGAAGAACACATGACTGACCTAGGTCAGATTTCCTAAAAGACCGAGCCAACCCTGTAGAGATGACCAGGTCGGTCAATTGGTAGCCACATGAAGAACATGTGACTCACCTCAATTGGGATATCTAAAGAACCAGGCCAGGCCAACCGAGATGGCCACATCAGTCCCAGTCTCGCTCACCATCAAATATATAACCAAGACGGACTGGAGAAAAGCCCATGGCTGGCCTTGACCACAAATTAGCAAATGACTTAAATGAACTTGCTAAGGCAACCATATCGATGTCAACTTCAAGACAAATTCTAGACCATCTCCCTTGGGCAAGCCAAGGAAAATGGCCTCAAGTTCTAGTGTTAGCTTTCAAGATAGATTCTAGACCATTTCCCTTGGGTATACCAAGGAAAATGGCCTCAAGGACTAGTGTCAACGTTTATGTTTTTATTTTTCACACAACCAAATCTTACAGATTTAACAGAGCAGCGAGGCAAGTGTTTGGAGAGCACTCTTTTTTTCTATTTACTTAGTCGAACCTTATAGATTCAGTAGAGCAACGAGGCAAGTGTTAGGGGAATTTCCCACATCACCAATGACATGGTGACAGCTGAGATCCAACCATCCATCTTAACATCTCCAAAAGAGTCTAAGAGGACATTCCTACAAATCTAACTATTGAGTAGGGGCAAAAACACCATTCCTACAAATCCAACCAATGCTAAGCAGAGGTGCTCCACATGGACGGTATCATCGGGTGAGTAGATAAGGATATCATCGATGAAGGCGATGATAAACTCATCTAAGAACTTGTGGAATACCCAATTCATGAGCTCCACGAACAGTGTTGGAGCATTGGTCAACCCAAAGGACATCATGAAGAACTGGAAGTGATCGTACCTTCTCTTGAAAGCTATCTTGGGTATATTGTAAGACCCGCACTCCACTAACCTGGTCTAACCATGTCTTGCCAGATCGTTCCATCATTGTTGGATCAAGGGGACCAATCGTGTGAAGAAGGACCATGAGACCAGATACGAGAATCGACTTAAAAACACTAAAAATCAAGTGTATGGTTGACTACCTGGGTAGGTTTGGTCGACCATATGATAGAAAATAAAGACCACTTATCAATCTCTGTACAGTTGATGTTTTCAAGCATATGGTCAACGGATTATGCGATTGTACATCTAACTGTAAGACCCCAAAGCAGACTCCGAGTTTGGAAACTTTCCAAATAAAAGGAGGATCTCTTTCCTATTGTTGGAAAGTCTTATATGGAGAGTTTCTCTCAACATAAAAGACATTCCTCAACTTTTTTTTTACTCTTTTGGAACATTAACAAACCCTAGAGGAAGAGAAGGAAGAGAAGGAGAAGGAGAAAAGACTAAGGAGAAGGCTAAGAGAAGAGTTATATAGGCTCTCTACAACAAGTAAGGTATGAACCTTGTCTTTGTAGCCTTAGAACACTAGGAGTAAGAGTTTCAAAGTAAATTATAATACCAAACCCAAAGTAAGGATTCAGTTATGTGATTTTTGGTGTAGATCTCAAAAAGAAAATACAGGAAAATGGGTTAGGGTATATGAGGAAAACTAAGATTTTTGCCCTTAAAATGATCATTAGGGAGGAATGCAATAATCCAAGAGGAAGAACTCGGATTGAAAGTAGATTTTGATAAAAAATCATATGGTCACAGCTACGGTCGACCATAGGACCAATTAGATACCTATCAGTGATCTTTTTCGATTTTTGACTACTGTAACATGGTACATATGAACCCTAACTTAAATTTATGTAACTTCTAGTGTCACACCCCAATTTTGGTCTAACCAGAATGGTGTGACGAACTACTAATAAACCAACGGTTCAACCAGGATCTCAAATAGGCTATCCCCGCATTATCTAAACATGCACACATCCATAATCATAATCAGAGTAAATACACAATAGCAGAAGTCTTATAATAACATGAACTGAGAACTAAAATGATATCATTAATTTAATAGCAAATTATTCTGTTTTCAACTAAGACATAAATATTTAAATACCAAATACATGTCTTAATAAATCCAACAAAGAAACCTATAAAATATCTAATCAAATACACACGAGTTGCACTCGCAAGAGGAGTCGTGTGTATCCGCTTTAGCTTCAACCTCCATGGCTGCCACGTTCCCGTACGCAGACGCATTCATATAGTCTTCAACGGTATAACCTACATCATCAACTAAAAATATTCGACGTCGAGGGGTGAGCACACATCACGGCTCAGTGAGTAGCCAAAACAATGCAACAATAAATATGCATGCACATCAATTTATATCTTTGGTCCAGTTTAAAGTTCGCAGTATGCTATAGAAAGGTTGAGGTAGGCAAAGGTCGTGTTTATAGACTCCGCCTCTATACACGAGTGTGTGACGTTACCCGAAGATCACGTTTATCGTCAACTCACATGCACCCAATCATGAACATTATATAACAAAGGTTACATTTATTGCTATATAGTGTCATACCAACACGTAAGCCCCTGTTGGCGAGGGCTGCAAACTGGGCTCGCAACTAACCAATCCTAATGCCAAACAGTGTATCCAAGGCCTCAACCCAACATCCCTCAGAATGCCCATAGAGAGAGAGCTAAGGCCCCCCGGTAGAGTCAGAGACTACAAGGACCGAGACCACCTCCCCTGATACTCTACGACATAATAGTTGTGCTAAAGTAATGGCGATACGACGATGCCAATGCACAAGACTTGAGTTAGAGATAGAGCTAAAGTGCTGAGACCCGCCAAAGGTTAACGTTTATTGACGTTCTCATCACACCTCCCCTGATACTCGCTCGCATCAAGCACATCAACCACACACATACAAGCACATGCCTATTCCTATCATCATCATCATCATCATGTTATAAACGATAAAGTAAATATGCATGAACAAATAATAGAAATATTGGATGGCATGCGGTATGCACATTACAAACATATTCGTATAGAATCAAGCATGGCATAGGACTCAAGAAATAGAAAACAGTTTATTATTAACCAATTTAGTTTGGAGTTAAGGTTCTTCACCTTAGCTTGCTACAAGATACTTTTCCAAGCTTTAGAATCACCTTTATAATGTTATTATATTGCTAGAAGACCTAACAAAGTCGATAAAATTTAATTAGAATTAATTCCAGATTTAAAAAATATTTTGTTAACTGAGGGTCGATGCTAGGGTCGATGCTAGGGTCGATGGGTCTATCGACCCACCCTTCTTTCTGGACTTCCGGAATGTTGAGGGTTGATGGTCAGAAACACCTAGGGTCGGATGGCCTATCGACCCTGGGTGCGACCCTCGGTGCACTTTGGTCCAATTTCCACTTTTAATCCATCCTTCGTGTTTGGGGTCCTATGTCTTGCTTCTACATTCCATTCAACACTCATTCCATGGTCTGAAACCATGAATCATCCTCCTAGATGGCTTTCATGCATTCTCCTAGGGTTTTCCATGAAAACCTAACCATGGATGGATGGTTTGGGTTTCTCCGAGATCACTCTCTCTCCAATAACTATCCTAAGGTCTATAGAAACTCATGGAATTAGTATCCATACCTGAGAAGATTAATCTTTCTCTGCAACTCTTCTCCTTTTTGCTAGGTTCTCTTTCTTGCCTCTCTTCTTCCTCTTTTCCTTCTCCTCTCTTTCTCTCAATTCAATTAGGGTTGTGAAAGGAGTGAAAGTGGCTTAGGGACGTCCTTTAAATAGGCTATAAACATCCTAAAATAAGTCCCTTTGAGATTAGGAAGGAATCTAATCGAAATTCTCGAAGTTTCCTAGTTTTTATTTTCGACAGGATCCGAGGATCGATAGGAGGGTCGATGATCCCATCGACCCTAGGGTCTTAAGCTGTCCGACCCTCCCTTCAAAACTGAGGGTCTAACTCTTTGTTTTGGGAGGTCCGACCCTGCTTAGCTGGGTATGCGACCCTTCCCCTAATTTAAGTGTTTTTGGGTCGATTTGATACCTCGGATTTCGATCTCCTTCACGCCCTTGGTCCATTTGACCCGACCATGATGGGTGAACCTGGTTCATGGTGGTAAGACCGGGTTAGATTGACACGGGTCTTACAACTCCCCCCAACTTATAAAAATTTTGTCCTCGAAATTATACATACCTTCTGAATCAAATAAGTAAGGGTATTGCTTTCTCATAGCATTTTCTTCTTCCCATGTAATTTCTTCCATGTCTCTACTTTTCCAAGTGACCTTAACATAATAGATATCTCGGTTGCGTAGACGTTAAACCTTTTGGCTGGTGATTACTATTGGTGTTACTTCAAACGTCAAATCATCAGTCAATTCTGGCAAATCCACTGTAAAGACATGCGTTGGGTCTTTGACATACTTCTTCAATAGGGAAATGTGAAATACGTCATGCAGACTTGACATAGATGGTGGTAGTGCTAACTGATAAACCACTTTTCCACGCTTAGCTAGAATTTCATATGGCCCGACATATCTTGGACTTAATTTTCCTTTCTGTCCGAACCTCTTCAATCCTCGCATAGGCGATACCTTCAGAAATACTTTATCACCTACGGTGAACTCTAGATCTCTTTGTCGAGTGTCTGCATATTGCTTCTGACGGTTCTGAGCTGTTCTCACCCTTTCCTTGATAATGTCGACCACTTGACAAGTCTCTTCAATAAATTCTAGTCCAACAATGCTACGTTCTCCCACTTCATTCCAAAATAAGGGAGTTCGACACTTCCTGCCGTACAGTGCTTCATAAGGTGACATCTGTATGGTAGCCTGATAGCTGTTATTGTAAGCGAACTTGATCAATGGTAACTTTTCATCCCATGATCCCTTGAAATCAATTACACATTCTCGTAGCATATCTTCTAGAATCTGAATTGTACGCTCTGACTGTCCATCTGTCTATGGGTGGAATGCAGTATTGAACTTCAATGTTGTACCCATAGCCTTCTGCAGTCCTTCCCAAAATTTGGAAGTAAATCGTGGATCTCTATCGGACACAATACTTTCTGGTACACCGTGTAACCGAACAATATTATCCACATACAGCTTCGCTAACCTTTCCAGTGTATACTGAGGTCGTATAGGTATGAAGCGAGCTGTTTTAGTCAGACGATCTACAATCACCCAAACTGCCTCAACTACTCGAGGAGTCAATGGTAGTCCCATGACGAAGTCCATAGTGATGCAGTCCCATTTCCATGCTGGTTCTAGTAATGGCTGCAACAGTCCTGTGGGTCTTTGTCGTTCAGCCTTTACTTGCTGACAATTTAGGCATTGAGACACGAACTTAGCTACATCTGCTTTCATTCCCCTCCACCAATATAATTTCTTCAGATCATGATACATTTTTGTACTTCCAGGATGTATCGAATAGATGGTGGTATGGGCTTCTTTCATCAGTCGGTGTCTAATGTCCATACTTTCTGTTTCAGGTACACATATTCTTCCTTTGTATTTCAGTACTTTCTCGTTGTTCAAGGTGAACTCAGGATTGGTCCGACCTTTCTCAATATCTTCTTGTACTGTCCTCAGACAAGGATCTGATTTGATAGCTGTCTTCACTTCGTCCACTATATCCGGTATAATCTTCAATGCCGCGAACATATTCGAAAACCGGTGAATAAACCCTTGGTTGGCTGATTCATCCGTCGTATCTATCCCATACCGCTCGTTGCCGTGATTGAATATTATTCCGTTGGTACACATTGCTGTAGTCGTGCTAACTTCTCCTTAAGATTTTATCATTGCTTTTCTGCTCAATGCATCCGCTACTACGTTCGCTTTTCCCGGATGATACTGGATATCACAATCATAGTCTTTCAATAGTTCCAGCCATCTTCTTTGTCTCATATTCAACTCCTTCTGATTAAATAAATAAGTAAGACTTTTATGGTCCGACTTAATCTAGAATTTCTCTCCGTATAAGTAATGTCTCCATATCTTGACAGCATGTACTACTGCCGCTAGCTCCAAATCGTGAGTGGGATAATTTTTCTCATGTACCTTCAACTGTCTTGACGCATAAGCAATTACTTGTTCTCCTTGCATAAGCACACATCCTAGTCCCAATCCCGATGCATTAGTGTATAAAGTAATTATCTGTCTTGGAATGGGAATGGTCAAAATCGGGGTGGATTTCAGTCTGGCCTTCAATGTCTGGAAGCTCATCTCACATTTATCCGTCCACACAAACTTTTCACCTTTCTTGGTCAAACTGGTGAGAGGTACGGCAATCCGAGAATAGTCTTCTACGAATCTTCGATAATAACCAGCTAGACCCAGAAAAATTCTAATTTTTGTAACGCTCTTTGGTGCTTCCCACTTTACAATAGCCTCGATTTTGCTGGGGTCCACTTTGATTCCTTCGGCGGATACTACATGGCCTAGGAATGCGACTTCACTTAGCCAAAACTCGCACTTTAAAAATTTGGCATATAGCTTCTCTTTCCTTAACCGTTGTAGGGCTGCGTTTAGGTTCTTGATATGGGTTTCCTTGTCCTTGGAGTATACCAATATATCATCAATAAATACTATAACCGACGTATCCAACATATCGTGGAAAACTCGGTTCATAAGTTCCATGAACGTTGCCGGGGCATTAGTTAATCCGAAAGACATCACCAAAAATTCATAATGTCCATATCTGGTCCTGAAAGCTGTCTTCGGAATATCCCCTTCTTTAATCTTCAGCTGATGGTAGCCTGATCGAAGATCGATCTTAGAAAATACTCTTGCTCCTTGTAACTGATCGAACAAGTCATCGATCCAAGGTAGTGGATATCGATTCTTGATTGTCAGTTTGTTCAACTCCCGATAGTCGATACATAATCGAACGCTACCATCCTTCTTCTTTACGAACAACACCGGTGCCCCCCATGGAGATATACTGGGTCGAATATAACCCTTGTCCAGTAGCTCTTGTAATTTCACCTTCAGTTCCTTCAGTTCCGTAGGAGCCATTCTAAATGGTGCTTTTGATACGGGTGCGGCTCCAGGTATCAGATCTATTACAAACTCCGTGGCCCGGTCGGGTGGTAATCCGGGTAATTCCTCTGGAAATACGTCAGGATACTCCCTCACGACATCAATGTCTTCCATTCGTGGTACGTCCTTGGTTAGGTCGACCACGGATACTAGATACCCGACTGCTCCCTTCTCAAGGCACTTCTTAGCCTTTAATGCTGAAAGTATGAGCTTGCGTCTCCGGGAAGTTTGGTTCCCGAGAAACTGAATTCTGTCCCTTCTTTGTCTTTGAACGTTAGCCTCTTTTCGGCACATAATAGATTTGCAGAATGCCGAGCTAACCAGTCCATTCCCAAGATGACATCAAAGTCTGCCATCTCAAGTTGTATCAAGGTTGCATCTAAAATCTGTTCCCCAATGAGAACTGGACATGGTCCATAACCTTTTTCTAATTCCACTTCTAACCCCATCGGTGACCGTACAAGTAATTTGTAGTCTAATGTTTTGATGGGTAATTTTGTCTTCTTTCCAAATGACACAGATATAAATGAATGAGTAGCTCCGGAATCGAAGAGTACTCTGGCGGGTACGCCATTTATAGGTACAATACCTGTGATTCATCTTTACTTAGTCTACATGCTCATTCAATGTATTTATAACATTAAAAGTTTCAGTCATACCTGTGACCACATCGGGTGATGCGGCAGCATCCTCTGATGTAACAGCATATACCCGTCCCTGATGTAACTGCTTCTTGGGCTTTGGGCACTCCCTTGCCATATGTCCCAGTTGGTTGCAGTTAAAACAATTCGGGCCTTCAGAATTTGGCTTTTGCTGAGTTTGAGCTGCTGGATTAGTCTTGGTTACAGCATTAAAATTCTGTGGACGGAAAGGCTTATACGTCCTGTTACTGCCTCCGTTGTAAGGATTTCCGGCTGGCCTTTTGATGCCTTTGTTCTAAGTAAAATAACTCTCGTTCTGGCTCGATTCAATCACTCGAACGATCTGGGCAGCTTCATTATAATTCTTCTTTTCTAAGCCTAGAACATGTTCTCTTATGCTTCCTCTCAGTCCCGTGACAAACCTACGGGTTTTGGTTTCTTCCTCTTGCATACTCCATGGTGCGAAGAAAAACAGCTCTTCATAACGTTGTTGGTACGCATCCACTGACATCTGTCCCTGATAAAGACTCAGGAACTCCTTCTCCATCGAATCTCTGAAGCTCCGTGGAAAATATTTCTCAAAGAAAGCTTCTTTATATATAGCCCAAGTCAGTAGGGCGTGCTTAGTCAATAGATAGGCCCGGGTCGATTTCCACCAATGATGTGCGTCGCCTTTGAGCATGAAGGTGGCACACAATACTTTCTCCTCTTCTATAATAGTCATCATCAGAAAATTTCTTTCCATCTCGTCTATCCAATGTACTGGCCATAATGGATCAGACGGTTTGCCATTAAATTCCCTGGGCTTCATCTTCAAAAACCTCTCGACCAGTCGAGAGTGATCCATCTGATTTTGATATGCCCCAAACATATGGGGTGGATACTGATAATTAGCCTGTGCTGCTTCCGGAACCTGCACCGGAATCGTGCAACGTTTGTTGAGGTGTCGGATGGGCTGGGTGGTTACCCACCGGTGCCGCACTGGCTTGTCCTGTGTGCATGGGTGCAGCCTGAGTAGTTTGAAACATAATGCCCATGGCAACTTGCATCTGGGCCTGTGCGTGTTGCATATGTTGTAGCTGCTGAGCTAGGTTCATAACCACAGTTGCTAGCTCCGGTGGTGGAGGTGACAAATTTGTAGGGTTTACCGGTTCTGGATTTCCGGTGCATGGTTATTCTCTTGACTAGTCTCCTCCACTGGTGGTGGTGGTGGGACTGCATTTTGGCTCTGTCTGGTTACTCTTCTTCTATACATATTTTCCCTCTGAGATGGGTGGTGCCTGAAAATCATCAAAATCAGTGAGAAATCATTTATACTTCATGTAGGCACGCTAACCGATATAAAATTCAAAATCCTCAATTCATTCTGTGAAAAATACTGTCTTTTCTATGTAGGGTCGATGGTGAGGGTCGATGGTATGTCCGACCCTTGGTATCCGACCCTGGGAATGACCTGTTCTTCCCGAGAGCTGAGGGTCGATGCGAGGGTCGATGGGTATCCGACCCTCAGTCCGACCCTCGATTTTCTGTCAGATTCCCGAGAGCTGAGGGTCGATGGGAGGGTCGATGGTGCCAGTCGAATTGTCCGACCCTCGGACCAAAAATCAGATTTTTAAGATCCGATTCTGGGTCATTTCTCACTATTCCTCCTCCGTTTCGACTCGTCTCTACTCTCTGAGTTGCTACAGTGCCACTCTACTATTTTTGGTCGGTTTAACTCCGGGTTTCGACGTCCACGTCATCCCTACAGGTATGTCTTCCCATTTTTACCTGTTTTTAGGTTTTCTTTTCTAGGTTTTTGCCCGTTTAACTCATATTTTTCAAATTAAACTTTTTCCAACCGTAAAAATTCGATTTTTATTGGGGGCTTTTGTTATTGGTGTCTCGAGGAACGAAAGCCCTCAAAAATTTTTGAGTTTCATCGGTTGGTTATCGAGGAACTTGAAATTTTCTCTTTTTGCCCTAATTTGTCGACATTTTTTATTTTTCTTGAATTTCTTCAAATTGGACATCGTCAGTTAAAATTTCCTACTGCATGTGGGTTGTAGGATATGTTTTAACCTACGTAAGTTCTCATACCCACTTGTATGGTGAGAAATGGGGTTTTATGGTCGACCCACGTCGTTATTAAATCAAATTTTTGGATTTTTATCCTGTTAACTCCTTGTTTACTTTTTCTTTCTTATTTTGCAAATACTATGGCCCGTACCAAAGTACCCAGAGTGCGTGATCCACTTCGCTTCCGTTCGAATGAAGCTGAGGCACAATATGCTGACTATGCCCGTAAGAAAGTGGAAGGGGGTCGCATGGTGAACTTGGCTGAGCTAGCCTTGTTCAATGTAGAGGGAGCATTTGGTGATATGGGTTGGCTCCCTGTCATCACATACGACGCGTGCACATGTCCAGACTTGGTACGGCAGTTCTATTGTAATCTCCAGGTGGTGGGGAATTACAATGATGTTGAGCACGGTCAGGAGTTGCGCATCACCAGTTACGTCAAGGGGGTGCACATTTCCTTTGATTATCGGCAGCTGGCCAATCTGTTGGGCATTCCCTATGATGGCCCTATGGTGTACTGTGCGTCGGGAGAGCCACAGTTTGTTGAGATGGAGATGAGAGCAGAGATCGACAACCAGTTTCTCCGTCCTGATCGATGGCAGATGAGAGCTTGTTACTTGTGTCCAGCTCCATGGGTCTTCTGTAAGATTATCCAACATAATCTGATCCCGCAGAGTGGGCACTAGGAGAGGGTCTCTCAGCTGACACAGTTCTTGATCTACAGTATATGCACTTGACAGCCGGTCTGCCTACCTTACATCATCATGCGGACGATGATTAGTGCTACATTGTCCGGTCATAGGGGAAATCTACCCTATGGACTCATGATTACAGTGCTACTTGACCCGTCTGGGGGTGGATCTGGTAGATGAGAAGATCCAGGAGAAGACCTTCTCGTCGCCTCTAGATTGGGAGGCTATCTGCAAGATGGGGCTACGAGATGCTGAGGTTAGCGATGAGGAGAGGAACGCGATGGTGTGCCCTCACACTCGGGTCGAGATGGCTGATGCTGAGGCTGCTGCTGCTGCTGCTAGAGCTCGTGTGGATCCGGTCGACGATGACGATCGTATGTATATGGACGTCGACTCGATACCATCGCCATCACCCACACATGCGGCTGGAGTTGGTACATCTTCTACGACGGCTCCTGCACCTGAGGCTGGTCCTTCCCATTCGGCTGATCCTTCACTTCCACCTTCAGCCATGATGGAGATGCTGCAGGAGATCAGGGATGCTCAGTGCAGATCTGATCTGAGGATGGAGGAGTTGCTAGATGCTCAGCGTATGAGGGTGGATGAGTTGTTATCGGTCCAATGGGCGACTAATAGGAGGGTAGCCGACCTAGCGCCTAGTCTCCGGGACGACCCAGACCCAGGTGGCCTGGTTGACTAGAGTCTATGCTGAGGACTATGACCGAGATCGTGAGGTACCGCCTCCTCCTTCACCTCCAGCTTCTTGATTGTACCATATTTTTCTTGTACTACAGAGTAACTGTCCGGGTTGTGGACTGTACTCTGCTTTCATTATATATATATGTTTTGTTTCGCTCTCATTGTTATGTAAACTTGTTTCTCTTTTTAATAGATGCATTATTCTCTTTTAGATTTTGTCTCAAACATCACTGGTGCTTACAATGTGTTAATATTACTGTTTTTATTTTTATCCTATCTCAGTTCACAATTGTGTTGAATGTATGCTAGTTCAGCGGACAAGGCCTGAGATGCTCTGATACCAAGTTGTCACACCCCAATTTTGGTCTAACCAGAATGGTGTGATGAACCGGTAATAAACCAACGGTTCAACCAGGATCTCAAATAGGCTATCCCCACGTTATCTAAACTTACACACATCCATAATCATAATCAGAGTAAATACACAATAGCGGAAGTCTTATAATAACATGAACTGAGAACTAAAATGATATCATTAATTTAATAGCAAATTATTCTATTTTCAACTGAGACATAAATATTTAAATACCAAATACATGTCTTAATAAATCCAACAAAGAAACCTATAAAATATCTAATCAAATACACACGAGTTACACTCGCAAGAGGAGTCGTGTGTATCCGCTTCAGCTTCAACCTCCATGGCTGCCACGTTCCCGTACGTAGACGCATTCATATAGTCTTCAACGGTATAACCTGCATCATCAACTAAAAATATTCGACGTCGAGGGGTGAGCACACATCACGGCTCAGTGAGTAGCCAAAATAATGCAACAATACATATGCATGCACATCAATTTATATCTTTGGTCCGGTTTAAAGTTTGCAGTATGCTATAGAAAGGTTGAGGTAGCCAAAGGTCGCGTTTATTGACTCCGCCTCTTTACACGAGTGTGTGACGTTACCCGAAGATCACGTTTATCGTCAACTCACATGCACCCAATCATGAACATTATATAACAAAGGTTACGTTTATTGCTATATAGTGCCATACCAACACGTAAGCCCCTATTGGCGAGGGCTGCAAACTGGGCTCGCAACTAACCAATCCTAATGCCAAACAGTGTATCCAAGGCCTCACCCCAGCATCCCTCAGAATGCCCATAGAGATAGAGCTAAGGCCCCCGGTAGAGTCAGAGACTACAAGGACCGAGACCACCTCCCCTGATACTCTACGACATAATAGTTCTGCTAAAGTAATGGCGATACGACGATGCCAATGCACAAGACTTGAGTTAGAGATAGAGCTAAAGTCTTTGAGACCCGCCAAAGGTTAACGTTTATTGACGTTCTCATCACACCTCCCCTGATACTCGCTCGCATCAAGCACATCAACCATACACATACAAGCATATGCCTATTCCTATCATCATCATCATCATCATGTTATAAACGATAAAGTAAATATGCATTAACAAATAATAGAAATATTGGATGGCATGCGGTATGCACATTATAAACATATTCGCATAAAATCAAGCATGGCATAGCACTCAAGAAATAGAAAATATTTTATTATTAACCAATTTAGTTTGGAGTTAAGGTTCTTCACCTTAGCTTGCTACAAGATACTTTTCTAAGCTTTAGAATCACCTTTATAATGTTATTATATTGCTAGAAGACCTAACAAAGTCGATAAAATTTAATTAGAATTAATTCCAGATTTAAAAACCATTCTGTTAACTGAGGGTCGATGCTAGGGTCGATGGGTCTATCTACCCTCCCTTCTTTCTGGACTTCCCGAATATTGAGGGTCGATGGTCAGAAACACCTAGGGTCGGATGGCCTATTGACCCTGGGTGCGACCCTCGGTGCACTTTTGTCTAATTTCCACTTTTAATCCATCCTTCGTGTTTGGGGTCCTATGTCTTGCTTCTACATTCCATTCAACACTCATTCCATGGTCTGAAACCATGAAACATCCTCCTAGATGGCTTTCATGCATTCTCCTAGGGTTTTCCATGAAAACCTAACCATGGATGGATGGTTTGGGTTTCTCCGAGATCACTCTCTCTCCAATAACTATCCTAAGGTCTGTAGAAACTCATGGAATTAGTATCCATACCTGAGAAGATTAATCTTTCTCTGCAACTCTTCTCCTTTTTGCTAGGTTCTCTTCCTTGCCTCTCTTCTTCCTCTTTTCTTTCTCCTCTCTTTCTCTCAATTCAATTAGGGTTGTGAAAGGAGTGAAAGTGGCTTAGGGACGTCCTTTAAATAGGCTATAAACATCCTAAAATAATTCCCTTTGAGATTAGGAAGGAATCCAATCGAAAATCTCGAAGATTCCTAGTTTCTATTTTCGGCAGGATCCGAGGGTCGATGGGAGGGTCGATGATCCCGTCGACCCTAGAGTCTTAAGCTGTCCGACCCTCCCTTCAAAATGAGGGTCTGACTCTTTGTTTTGAGAGGTTCGACCTTGCTTAGCTGGGTATGCGACCCTTCCCCTAATTTAAGTGTTTTTGGGTCGATTTGATACCTGGGATCTCGATCTCCTTCACGCCCTTGGTCCATTTGACTCGACCATGATGGGTGAACCTGGTTCAAGGTGGTATGACCGGGTTAGATTGACACGGGTCTTACATCTAGGTTACTAAATTGACTGAAAGAGAGTTATAAGGCTTGGAAAGAGAACGAGCTTTGCTAACAGATGAGGTAACATTACCTAAACTAATTGAATAATAATAAACTGTTTATTTTATTGAGTCCAAAGCCATGATTGTTTTTATGCTTGTATGCTTTTAATGTACATCTCACATGTCATCCAATATTACTGTTATTACTGCTAATACATATTTACTTATGTCTATTTGTTACCATGTTGATTGATGATGATAGGAATAGGCATGTGATTGTGTGTGTGTGGTTAGTGTGTTGGATGCGAGTAGGGCATCAGAGAGAAGACGTGGCATTGTGGTCTCTGATCTGGTGACCAGACTCTAGCTCTATCTCTACTCATGTCTTGCCCATTGACATCATCGTATCGCCATTATCATAGCAGAACTATTACATCGTAGGGCATCAGGGGAGGTAGTCTCTGACCATGTGGTTTTTGACTCTGTCGAGGGGCTTTAGCTCTATCTCTATGGAAATATTGAGTGATGCAAGGGTGAGGCCTTGGATACACTGGATGACATTTAGGATTGGTTAGTTGCAAGCCCAGTTTGCAAGCCCTTGTCAATAGGGGCTTACATGTTGGCATGGGTAGGGCATCACGGGAAGTGTTGGCGGTGTGTGATCCGACAAACTAGAAAAACTATCAAATCGCGGTGTTAAGTGATATTTTCCAATTTCAAATGTCTTTTTTTGCCAATTTGTAATGTTTTTTTTATTAATTTTTTGTATTTATTTATTTATTTTATTTTTATATATTTATTTGTTTATTTTTTAAAAAATTTTAAAATTTTCTACATTTTTTTTGTACACATTTTTAAAATTTTTCAATTTTCTTCAGTGACTTTTAGGGGGGGGTCTCCACAAGGGGGGTGGGCATGCATGGGCAGGCAAGCGGCTGCCACGGGGGCTGCGTGGGCAAGGTAGGCATGCGCAAACGAGGCATGGCACTGTGAAACCTTGCCGATAAGGTACTCGTCCCAATAAAAGCACGTCGTACCCATGCCGTGGGCGGTATGGCTGCCACCGTGGGCGGTCATGGGCCCCGGCAGGTTGCCTTGGGCAGCCACGCGCGCACAAGGCTGGGCACCATGGGCAGCCTGTGGGCATAGTTGGTCTGCCAAACGAAGCTATGTGCGGGTGGTTCGGTTGGTCCCTCGTATGCATGATGTGTATGCCAAGCGCCCCGGCAGGCTGCCTTGGGCAGCCACGCGCGCACAAGGATGGGCGCCATGGGCAGCCTGTGGGCACAGTTGGTCGGCCAAATGAAGCTATGTGCGGGTGGTTCAGTTGGTCCCTCGTATGCATGATGTGTATGCCATGCGCCCTGGCAGGCTGCCTTAGGCAGCCATGCGTGCACAAGGCTGGGCGCCATGGGCAGCCTGTGGGCACAGTTGGTCGGCCAAATGAAGCTATGTGCGGGTGGTTCGGTTGGTCCCTCGTATGCATGATGTGTATGTGTGTGGGCATATGGGTGGTCACGTCGAAGGTTACATGTGCATCGGTTGGTCTTGGACGAACAATGGGGCCGATTGCACATTGTTAGGCACTCCACCCGCACACATGTGCACATGCTTGCGGGCATGGATGCACATCGAGGCACAAGCTTGTGGGTATATGCCCGCACATCGTTGGATAGGCATTCGGGTAGGGCCCCTCATGCTTGTAGGTGTGCATGCACATCATCACACATGCTTGCGGGCATGGCTGCATTTTGTTGCACAGCATGTGCAGCAGTGTGCAGCTATGACTGCAAGCTTGCTTGTGACCGTTCATGCACGCCAGCAAGCATGTGCCGGGCCCCATGATTGAAGGCATTGCAAGTGGGTTGGGACATTTAAGGAGACTTCCAGAGAAGTTCATACGACCCACAAACATATGCCTTGTTGTGGCTTGCCCCCCAATTCCCTAATTCCCCATTCCCCATTCCCCATCCCCATCCCCCCCTCCCACTCCCCATCCCCCCCTCCCCTCCCCTCCCCCCTCGTGGTATGGCTCGTGGTATGGTTTATTCCCAGGTGTTGCAGCTGATGACCCTTCGAGAGAAACTCGTGGGCGTAAAAAAGCCCTGCGAAAGAGGAGGTAATGGCCTAGGTGTGGGTTTCGGCCCATGCCACAACCGGTGCCTCACGGGTTTCCCTCTTAAGCTAGGTTGTGGCTTCTGGGTAGTGTTCTAGAAAAGTACAGGGCTTACTTCCCTCCCCCCGTCCCCCCACCCATCCCCCCTCGTGGTATGGCTCGTGGTATGGTTTATGCTTGTTGTGGCCTGGAAAGACAGTGCCCAGCGGTTGCTGCTAATGACCCTTCGAGAGAAACACGTGGCCGTAAAAAAGCCTTGCAAAAGAGGAGGGTATGGCCCCTCATGCTTGTAGGCGTGCATGCACATCGTCACACATGCTTGTAGGCGTGGCTGCATTTTGTTGCACAGCATGTGCAACAGTGTGCAGCTATGACTGCAAGCTTGCTTGTGACCATTCATGCACGCCCGCAAGCATGTGCAGGGCCCCATGATTGAAGGCATTGCAAGTGGGTTGGGACTTTTAAGGAGTCTTCCAGAGAAGTTCATACGACCCAGAAAACATATGCCTTGTTGTGGCTTGCCCCCCCCCCCCCCCAATTCCCCATTCCCCATCCCCCCCTCCCCTCCCCTCCCCCCTCGTAGTATGGCTCGTGGTATGGTTTATTCCCAGGTGTTGCTGCTGATGACCATTCGAGAGAAACACGTGGTCATAAAAAAGCCCTGTGAAAGATGAGGCAATGGCCTTGGTGTGGGTTTTGGCCCATGCCGCAAGCGGTGCCTCACGGGTTTCCCTCTTAAGCTAGGTTGTGGCTTCTAGGTAGTGTTCTAGAAAAGTTCATGGCCCACTTCCCTCCCCCCTTCCCCCCTCCCATCCCCCCTCGTGGTATGGCTCGTGGTATGGTTTATGCTTGTTGTGGCTTGGAAAGATAGTGCCCAGAGGTTGCTGCTGATGACCCTTCGAGAGAAACACGTGGCCGTAAAAAAGCCCTGCGAAAGAGGAGGGTATGGCCCGTCATGCTTGCAGGCGTGCATGCACATGGTCACACATGCTTGTAGGCATGGCTGTATTTTGTTGCACAGCATGTGCAGCAGTGTGCAGCTATGACTGCAAGCTTGCTTGTGACTGTTCATGCACGCCCGCAAGCATGTGCAGGGCCCCATGATTGAAGGCATTGCAAGTGGGTTGGGACTTTTAAGGAGTCTTCTAGAGAAGTTCATACGACCCACAAACATATGCCTTGTTGTTGTTTGCCCCCCAATTCCCCAATTCCCCATTCCCCATTCCCCATCCCCATCCCCCCCTCCCCATTCCCCATCCCCCCCCCCCTCCCCTCCCCTCCCCCCTCGTGGTATGGCTCGTAGTATGGTTTATTCCTAGGTCTTGCAGCTGATGACCCTTCGAGAGAAACTCGTGGCCGTAAAAAAGCCCTGTGAAAGAGAAGGTAATGGCCTAGGTGTGGGTTTCGGCCCATGCCACAACCGGTGCCTCACGGGTTTCCCTCTTATGCTAGGTTGTGGCTTCTGGGTAGTGCTCTAGAAAATTTCATGGCTTACTTCCCTCCCCCCTTCCCCCCTCCCATCCCCCCTCGTGGTATGGCTCGTGGCATGGTTTATGCTTGTTGTGGCCTGGAAAGACAGTTCCCAGCGGTTTCTGCTGATGACCCTTCGAGAGAAACACGTGGCCATAAAAAATCCCTGCGAAAGAGGAGGGTATGGCCCTTGATGCTTGTAGGCGTGCATGCACATCGTCACACATGCTTGTAGGCGTAGCTGCATTTTGTTGCACAGCATGTGCAGCAGTGTGCAGTTATGACTGCAAGCTTGCTTAGGACCGTTCATGCACGCCCGCAAGCATGTGCAGGGCCCCATGATTGAAGGCATTACAAGTGGGTTGGGACTTTTAAGGAGTCTTCCAGAGAAGTTCATACGACCCATAAACATAATCCTTGTTGTGGCTTGCCCCCCCCCCATTCCCCATTCCCCATCCCGCCCTCCCCTCCCCTCCCCCCTCGTGGTATGGCTCGTGGTATGGTTTATTCCTAGGTGTGGGTTTCGGCCCGTGCCGCAAGCGTGCCTCACGGGTTTCCCTCTTAAGCTAGGTTGTGGCTTCTGGGTAGTGTTCTAGAAAAGTTCATGGCTCACATCCCTCCCCCCTTCCCCCCTCCCATCCCCCCTTGTGGTATGGCTCGTGGTATGGTTTATGCTTGTTGTGGCTTGGAAAGACAGTGCCTAGCGGTTGCTGCTGATGACCCTTTGAGAGAAACACGTGGCCGTAAAATAGCCCTGCGAAAGAGGACGGTATGGCCCGTCATGCTTGTGGGCATGCATGCACATCGTCACACATGCTTGTATGCGTGGCTGCATTTTGTTGCACAGCGTGTGCAGCAGTGTGCAGCAATGACTGCAAGCTTGCTTGTGACCGTTCATGGACGCCCGCAAGCATGTGCAGGGCCCCATGATTGAAGGCATTGCAAGTGGGTTGGGACTTTTAAGGAGTCTTCCAGAGAAGTTCATACGACCCACAAACATATGCCTTGTTGTGGCTTGCCCCCCCAATTCCCCAATTCCCCATTCCCCATTCCCCATCCCCATCCCCCTCCCCATCCCCATCCCCCCCTCCCCTCCCCTCCCCCTCGTGGTATGGCTCGTGGTATGGTTTATTCCCAGGTGTTGCAGCTGATGACCCTTCGAGAGAAACTCGTGGCCGTAAAAAAGCCCTGCGAAAGAGAAGGTAATGGCCTAGGTGTGGGTTTCGGCCCATGCCACAACCGGTGCCTCACGGGTTTCCCTCTTAAGCTAGGTTGTGGCTTCTGGGTAGTGTTCTAGAAAAGTTCACGGCTTACTTCCCTCCCCCGTTCCCCCCTCCCATCCCCCCTCGTGGTATGGCTCGTGGTATGGTTTATGCTTGTTTTGGCCTGGAAAGACAGCGCCCAGCGGTTGCTGCTGATGACCCTTCGAGAGAAACACGTCGCCGTAAAAAATCCCTAGGAAAGAGGAGGGTATGGCCCCTCATGCTTGTAGGCGTGCATGCACATTGTCACACATGCTTGTAGGCGTGGCTGGATTTTGTTGCACAGCATGTGCAGCAGTGTGCAGCTATGACTGCAAGCTTGCTTGGGACCGTTCATGCACGCCCGCAAGCATGTGCAGGGCCCCATGATTGAAGGCATTGCAAGTGGGTTGGGACTTTTAAGGAGTCTTCCAGAGAAGTTCATACGACCCACAAACTTATGCCTTGTTGAGGGTTGCCCCCCCCCCCAATTCCCCATTCCCCATCCCACCCTCCCCTCCCCTCCCCCCTCGTGGTATGGCTCGTGGTATGGTTTATTCCCAGGTGTTGCTGCTGATGTCCCTTCGAGAGAAACGCATGGCCGTAAAAAAGCCCTGCGAAAGAGGAGGCAATGAACTAGGTGTGGGTTTTGGCCCATGCCGCAAGCGGTGCCTCATGGGTTTCCCTCTTAAGCTAGGTTGTGGCTTCTGGGTAGTGTTCCAGAAAAGTTCATGGCTCACTTCCCTCCCCCCTTCCCCCCTCCCATCCCCCCTCGTGGTTTGGCTCGTGGTATGGTTTATGCTTGTTGTGGCTTGGAAAGATAGTGCCCAGCGGTTGCTGCTGATGACCCTTCGAGAGAAACACGTGGCCGTAAAAAAGCCCTGCGAAAGAGGAGGGTATGGTCCATCATGCTTGTAGGCATGCATGCACATCGTCACACATGCTTGCAGGCGTGGCTGCATTTTGTTGCCCAGCATGTGCAGTAGTGTGCAGCTATGACTGCAAGCTTGCTTGTGACCGTTCATGCATGCCCGCAAGCATGTGCAGGGCCCCATGACTGAAGGCATTGCAAGTGGGTTGGGACTTTTAAGGAGTCTTCCAGAGAAGTTCATACGACCCACAAACATATGCCTTGTTGTGGCTTGCCCCCCAATTCCCCCATTCCCCATTCCCCATTCCCCATCCCCATCCCCCCTCCCCATCCCCATCCCCCCCTCCCCTCCCCTCCCCCCTCATGGTATGGCTCGTGGTATGGTTTATTCCCTGGTGTTGCAGCTGATGACCCTTCGAGAGAAACTCGTGGCCGTAATAAAGCCCTGCAAAAGAGAAGGTAATGGCCTAGGTGTGGGATTCGGCCCATGCCACAACCGGTGCCTCACGGGTTTCCATCTTAAGCTAGGTTGTGGCTTCTGGGTAGTGTTCTAGAAAAGTTCATGGCTTACTTCCCTCTCCCCTTCCCCCCTCCCATCCCCCCTCATGGTATGGCTCGTGGTATGGTTTATGATTGTTTTGGCCTGGAAAGACAATGCCCAGCGGTTGCTGCTGGTGACCCTTCGAGAGAAACACGTGGCCGTAAAAAAGCCCTACGAAAGAGGAGGTTATGGCCCCTCATGCTTGTAGGCGTGCATGCACATCGTCACACATGCTTGTAGGCGTGGCTGCATTTTGTTGCACAGCATGTGCAGCAGTGTGCAGCTATGACTGCAAGCTTACTTGTGACTGTTCATGCACGCCCGCAAGCATGTGCAGGGCCCCATGATTGAAGGCATTGCAAGTGGGTTGGGACTTTTATGGAGTCTTCCAGAGAAGTTCATACGACCCACAAACATATGCCTTGTTGTGGCTTGCCCCCCCCCCCCCCAATTCCCCATTCCCCATCCCCCCTCCCCTCCCCTCCCCTCCCCCCTCGTGCTATGGCTCGTGGTAAGGTCTATTCCCAGGTGTTTCTGCTGTTGACCCTTCGAGAGTAACACGTGGCCGTAAAAAATCCCTGCGAAAGAGGAGGTAATGGCCTAGGTATGGGTTTCGGCGCATGCCGCAAGCGGTGCCTCACGGGTTTCCCTCTTAAGCTAGGTTGTGGCTTCCGGGTAGTATTCCAGAAAAGTTCATGGCTCACTTCCCTCCCCCCTTCCGCCCTCCCATCCCCCCTCGTGGTATTGCTCGTGGTATGGTATATGCTTGTTGTGGCTTGGAAAGATAGTGCCCAGCGGTTGCTGTTGATGACCCTTCGAGAGAAACACGTGGCCGTAAAAAAACCCTGGGAAAGAGGAGGGTATGGCCCCTCATGCTTGTAGGCGTGCATGCACATTGTCACACATGCTTGTAGGCGTGGCTGGATTTTGTTGCACAGCATGTGCAGCAGTGTGCAGCTATGACTGCAAGCTTGCTTGTGACCGTTCATGCACGCCCGCAAGCATGTGCAGGGCCCCATGATTGAAGGCATTGCAAGTGGGTTGGGACATTTAAGGAGACTTCCAGAGAAGTTCATACGACCCACAAACATATGCCTTGTTGTGGCTTGCCCCCCAATTCCCAATTCCCCATTTCCCATTCCCCATCCCCATCCCCCCTCCCCTCCCCATCCCCCCTCCCCCTCCCCCCCCCCCCTCGTGGTATGGCTCGTGGTATGGTTTATTCCCAGGTGTTGCTGCTGATGACCCTTCGAGAGAAACACGTGGTCGTAAAAAAGCCCTGCGAAAGAGGAGGTAATGGCCTAGGTGTGGGTTTCGGCCCATGCCGCAAGCGGTGCCTCACGGGTTTCCCTCTTAAGCTAGGTTGTGGCTTCCGGGTAGTATTCCAGAAAAGTTCATGGCTCACTTCCCTCCCCCCTTCCGCCCTCCCATCCCCCCTCGTGGTATTGCTCGTGGTATGGTATATGCTTGTTGTGGCTTGGAAAGATAGTGCCCAGCGGTTGCTGTTGATGACCCTTCGAGAGAAACACGTGGCCGTAAAAAAACCCTGCGAAAGAGGAGGGTATGGCCCCTCATGCTTGTAGGCGTGCATGCACATCGTCACACATGCTTGTAGGCGTGGCTGCATTTTGTTGCACAGCATGTGCAACAGTGTGCAGCTATGACTGCAAGCTTGCTTGTGACCGTTCATGCACGCCCGCAAGCATGTACAGGGCCCCATGATTGAAGGCATTGCAAGTGGGTTGGGACTTTTAAGGAGTCTTCCAGAGAAGTTCATACGACCCACAAACATATGCTTTGTTGTGGCTTGCCCCCCCCCAATTCCCCATTCCCCATCCCTCCCTCCCCTCCCCTCCCCCCTCGTGGTATGGTTTATTCCTAGGTGTTGCTGCTGGTGACCCTTCGAGAGAAACACGTGGCC
>CM053274.1:8670109-8675109 GCA_028583415.1 Protea cynaroides | reverse complement strand
TCCCTCGTATGCATGATGTGTATGCCATGCGCCCCGGCAGGCTGCCTTGGGCAACCACGCGTGCACAAGGCTGGGCGCCATGAGCAACTCAGGGCACCGCTTGGTCGGCCAAATGAAGCTATGTGTGGGTGGTTCGGTTGGTCCCACGTATGCACGATGTGTATGTGTGTGGGCTTATGGGTGGTCACGTCGAAGGTTACATGTGCATCGGTTGGTCTCGGACGAACAATGGGGCCGATTGCACATTGTTAGGCACTCCGCCCGTACACATGTGCACATGCTTGTGGACATGGATGCACATCGAGCCACAAGGTTGTGGGTATATGCCCACACTTCGTTGGATAGGCATTCGGGTATGGCCTCTCATGCTTGTAGGCGTGCATGCACATCGTCACACATGCTTGCGGGCATGGCTGCATTTTGTTGCACAGCATGTGTAGTAGTGTGCAGCTATGACTGCAAGCTTGCTTGTGACCGTTCATGCACGTCCGCAAGCATGTGTAGGGCCCCATGATTGAAGGCATTGCAAGTGGGTTGGGACATTTAAGGAGTCCTCTAGAGAAGATCATACGACCCACAAACATATGCCTTGTTATGGCTTGCCCCCCCCCCCCCAATTCCCCATTCCCCATTCCCCATCCCGATCCCCCCCTCCCCTCCCCCCCCCTCGTGGTATGGCTCGTGGTATGGTTTATTCCCAGGTGTTTCTGCTGATGACCCTTCGAGAGAAACACGTGGCCGTAAAAAAGCCCTGCGAAAGAGGAGGTAATGGCCTAGGTGTGGGTTTCGACCCATGCCACAAGCGGTGCCTCACTGGTTACCCTCTTAAGCTAGGTTGTGGCTTCTGGGTAGTGTTTTAGAAAAGTTCATGGCTCACTTCCCTCCCCCCTTCCCCCCTCCCATCCCCCCTCGTGGTATGGCTCGTGGTATGGTTTATGTTTGTTGGGGCTTAGAAAGACAGTGCCCAGCGGTTGTTGCTGATGACCCTTCGAGAGAAACACGTGGCCGTAAAAAAGCCCTGCGAAAGAGGAGGGTATGGCCCCTCATGCTTGTAGGCGTGCATGCACATCGTCACACATGCTTCTAGGCGTGGCTGCATTTTGTTGAACAGCATGTGCAGCAGTGTGCAGCTATGACTGCAAGCTTTCTTGTGACCGTTCATGCATGCCCGCAAACATGTGCAGGGCCCCATGATTGAAGGCATTGCAAGTGGGTTGGGACTTTTAAGGAGTCTTCCAGAGAAGTTTATACGACCCACAAACATATGCCTTGTTGTGGCTTGCCCCCCCCCCCTAATTCCCCATCCCCATCCCCCCCTCCCCCCCCCCCCCCTCGTGGTATGGCTCATGGTAAGGTTTATTCCCAGGTGTTGCTGCTGATGACCCTTCGAGAGAAACACGTGGCCGTAAAAAAGCCCGGCGAAATAGGAGGTAATGGCCTAGGTGTGGGTTTCGGCCCATGCCGCAAGCGGTGCCTCACGGGTTTCCCTCTTTAGCAAGGTTGTGGCTTCTGGGTAGTGTTCGAGAAAAGTTCATGGCTCACATCCCTCCCCCCTTCCCCCCTCCCATCCATCCCCCCTCGTGGTATGGCTCGTGGTACGGTTTATGCTTGTTGGGGCTTGGAAAGCCAGTGCCCAGTGGTTGCTGTTGTTGACCCTTCGAGAGAAACACGTGACCGTAAAAAAGCCCTGCAAAAGAGGAGGTTATGGCCCCTCATGCTTGTAGGCGTGCATGGACATCGTCACACATGCTTGTAGGCGTGGCTGCATTTTGTTGCACAGCATGTGCAGCAGTGTGCAGCTATGACTGCAAGCTTGCTTGTGACCATTCATGCACGCCCGCAAGCATGTGCAGGGCCCCATGATTGAAGGCATTGCAAGTGGGTTGGGACTTTTAAGGAGTCTTCCAGAGAAGTTCATACGACCCACAAACATATGCCTTGTTGTGGCTTGCCTCCCCCCCCCCCAATTCCCCATTCCCCATCCCCCCTCCCCTCCCCTCCCCTCCCCCCTCGTGCTATGGCTCATGGTAAGGTTTATTCCCAGGTGTTTCTGCTGATGACCCTTCGAGAGTAACACGTGGCGGTAAAAAATCCCTGCGAAAGAGGAGGTAATGGCCTAGGTGTGGGTTTCGGCGCATGCCGCAAGCGGTGCCTCACGGGTTTCCCTCTTAAGCTAGGTTGTGGCTTCCGGGTAGTATTCTAGAAAAGTTCATGGCTCACTTCCCTCCCCCCTTCCCCCCTCCCATCCCCCCTCGTGGTATTGCTCGTGGTATGGTATATGCTTGTTGTGGCTTGGAAAGACAGTGCCCAGCGGTTGCTGTTGATGACCCTTCGAGAGAAACACGTGGCCGTAAAAAAGCCCTGCGAAAGAGGAGGGTATGGCCCCTCATGCTTGTAGGCGTGTGTGCACATCGCCACACATGCTTGTAGGCGTGGCTGCATTTTGTTGCACAGCATGTGCAGCAGTGTGCAGCTATGACTGCAAGCTTGCTTGTGACCGTTCATGCACGCCCGCAAGCATGTGCAGGGCCCCATGATTGAAGGCATTGCAAGTGGGTTGGGGCTTTTAAGGAGTCTTCCAGAGAAGTTCATACGACCCACAAACATATGCCTTGTTGTGGCTTGCCCCCCCCCAATTCCCCATTCCCCCATCCCCCCCTCCCCTCCCTCCCCCCTCGTGGTATGGCTCGTGGTATGATTTATTCCCAGGTGTTGCTGCTGATGACCCTTCGAGGGAAACATGTGGCCATAAAAAAGCCCTACGAAAGAGGAGGTAATGGCCTAGGTGTGGGTTTCGGCCCCTGCCGCAAGCGGTGCCTCACGGGTTTCCCTTTTAAGCTAGGTTGTGGCTTCTGGGTAGTGTTCTAGAAAAGTTCATGGCTCACTTCCCTCCCCCCTTCCCCCCTCCCATCCCCCCTCGTGGTATGGCTCGTGGTATGGTTTATGCTTGTTGTGGCTTGGAAAGACAGTGCCCAGTGGTTGCTGCTGATGACCCTTCGAGAGAAACATGTGGCCGTAAAAATGCCAGCGAAAGGGGAGGTAATGGCCTTGGTGTGGGTTTCGGCCCATGCCGCAAGCGGTGCCTCACGGGTTTCCCTGTTAAGCTAGGTTGTGGCTTCTGGGTAGTGTTCTTGAGAATTTTATGATTCACTCTCCCTCCCCTTCCCCTTCCCATCCCCCTCACCTCCCCTCCCCTTGTCGAAAATAGAGAAATTGTCGGATTGAAATTTTCGAAATTAGTGGGGCCATCAAGCGTTTCTTTGTTCGTTCACTCTACGTTTGTAGTATGGGCGGGTGGGGAATTAACTTGGTTGTGGACGCGATGCACGTGAGTGGCAATATGGTTTGCATGTGTTGGTGGGCTCCTTGGTTGTGCAACGAACCATCGTGCATGGATGCCTCTGTGGGTTGCGATGGGGCTATATGGCTTTGGTCATCTCGTCTAGGTTCCTGTGTTGCTTACCTATCTAATGGAAAAGATGTTCCCCCTCGGTTTTAATTCCGTCTCTTGCTTGCCCATCGTGTGGTGGAGCGAGGCAACCCCGAATGCGATGCATGTGTCCCCACGTCGTGTCTTCTCTCACGATCGTGGCCCACGTGTGTCGTGTGTGCTTCAGGATGTGGGACATGCTAACGGGTGAAGGGGATGCGAGTCCTCTTACAACCCTTTCGGTTGCGACCAGTCGCACGAGAAGTTGGACTGCTGTGTTCGTCGTTGACCACACCGTCTGACGTGGTCGGAAAGTATGGCTCATGCGGTGCCGGCGTCAAGAAGGATTGCTACCTGGTTGATCCTGCCAGTAGTCATATGCTTGTCTCAAAGATTAAACCACGCATGTGTAAGTATGAATTAATTCTGACTGTGAAACTGCGAATGGCTCATTAAATCAATTATAGTTTGTTTGATGGTATCTGCCACTCGGATAACCGTAGTAATTCTAGTGCTAATACGTGCACCAAACACCGACTTCTGGAAGGGATGCATTTTAGATAAAAGGTCGACGCGGGCTCTGCCCGTTGCTTTGATGATTCATGATAACTCGACGGATCGCATGGCCTTTGTGCCGGCGACGCATCATTCAAATTTCTGCCCTACCAACTTTCGATGGTAGGATAGTGGCCTACTATGGTGGTGACGGGTGACGGAGAATTTGGGTTCGATTCCAGAGAGGGAGCCTGGGAAACGGCTACCACATCCAAGGAAGGCAGCAGGCACGCAAATTACCCAATCCTGACACGGGGTGGTAGTGACAATAAATAACAATACCGGGCTCATCGAGTCTGGTAATTGGAATGAGTACAATCTAAATCCCTTAACGAGGATCCAATGGAGGGCAAGTCTGGTGCCAGCAGCCGCGGTAATTCCAGCTCCAATAGCGTATTTTTAAGTTGTTGCAGTTAAAAAGCTCGTAGTTTGACTTTGGGATGGGCCGATCGGTCCGCCTCACGGTGTGTACCGGTCGTCTCGTCCCTTCTGTCGGCGATGCGCTCCTGGCCTTAACTGGATGGGTCGTGCCTCCGGCGCTGTTACTTTGAACAAATTAGAGTGCTCAAGACAAGCCTACGCTCTGGATACATTTGCATGGGATAACATCATAGGATTTCGGTCCTATTGCATTGGCCTTCGAGATCGGAGTAATGTTTAACGGGGATAGTCGGGGGCATTCGTATTTCATAGTCAGAGGTGAAATTCTTGGATTTATGAAAGACGAACCAATGCGAAAGTATTTTCCAAGGATGTTTTCATTAATCAAGAACGAAAGTTGGGGGCTCGAAGACGATCACATACCGTCCTAGTCTCAACCATAAACGATGCCGACCAGGGATCGGCGGATGTTGCTTTTAGGACTCCACCGGCACCTTATGAGAAATCAAAGTTTTTGGGTTCCGGGGGGAGTATGGTCACAAGGCTGAAACTTAAAGGAATTGACAGAAGGCACCACCAGGAGTGGAGCCTGCGGATTAATTTGACTCAACACGGGGAAACTTACCAGGTCCAG
>CM053274.1:8662609-8665109 GCA_028583415.1 Protea cynaroides | reverse complement strand
GCGCAAACGAGGCATGGCACTGTGAAACCTTGCCGATAAGGTACTTGTCCCAATAAAAGCACGTCGTACCCATGCCGTGGGCGGTATGGCTGCCACCGTAGGCGGCCATGCGCCTAGGCACGCACAAGGCTGGGCGCCATTGGCAGCTTGTGGGCACAGTTGGTCGGCCAAACGAAGCTATGTGCGGGTGGATCGGTTGGTCCCTCGTATGCATGATGTGTATGCCATGCGCCTCGGCAGGCTGCCTTGGGCAGCCACGCGCGCACAAGGCAGGGCGCCATGGGCAGCCTCTGGGCACAGTTGGTCGGCCAAATGAAGCTATGTGCGGGTGGTTCGGTTGGTCCCTCGTATGCATGATGTGTATGCCATGCGCCCCGGTAGACTGCCTTGGGCAGCCACGCGTGAACAAGGCTGGGCGCCATGGGCAGCCTGTGGGCACAGTTGGTCGGCCAAATGAAGCCATGTGCGGGTGGTTCGGTTGGTCCCTCGTATGCATGATGTGAATGTGTGTGGGCTTATGGGTGGTCATGTCGAAGGTTACATGTGCATATGTTGGTCTCGGACGAACAATGGGGCCGATTGCACATTGTTAGGCACTCCGCCCACACACATGTGCACATGCTTCCGGGCATGGATGCACATCGAGGCACAAGCTTGTGGGTATATGCCCGCACATCATTGGATAAGCATTCGGGTATGGCCCCTCATGCTTGTAGGCGTGCATGCACATCGTCACACATGCTTGCGGGCATGGCTGCATTTTGTTGCACAGCATGTGCAGGGCCCCATGATTGAAGGCATTGCAAGTGGGTTGGGACTTTTAAGGAGTCTTCCAGAGAAGTTCATACGACCCTCAAACATATGCCTTATTGTGGCTTGCCCCCCAATTCCCCAATTCCCCATTCCCCATTCCCCATCCCATCCCCCCCTCCCCTCCCCTCCCCCCTCATGGTATGGCTCGTGGTATGGTTTATTCCCAGGTGTTGCTGCTGATGACCCTTTTAGAGAAACATGTGGTGGTAAAAAGCCCTGCGAAAGAGGAGGTAATGGCCTAGGTGTGGGTTTCGGCCCATGCCGCAAGCGGTGCCTCACGGGTTTCCCCCTTAAGCTAGGTTGTGGCTTCTGGGTAGTGTTCTAGAAAAGTTCATGGCTCACTTCCCTCCCCCCTTCCCCCCTCCCATCCCCCTCGTGGTATGGTTCGTGGTATGGTTTATGCTTGTTGTGGCTTGGAAAGACAGTGCCCAGCGGTTGCTGCTGATGACCCTTCGAGAGAAACACGTGGCCGTAAAAAATCCCTGTGAAAGAGGAGGGTATGGCCCCTCATGCTTGTAGCCGTGCATGCACAACGTCACACATGCTTGTAGGCGTGCCTGCATTTTGTTGCACAGCATGTGCAGCAGTGTGCAGCTAAGACTGCAAGCTTGCTTGTGGCCGTTCATGCACGCCCGCAAGCATGTGCAGGGCCCCATGATTGAAGGCATTACAAGTGGGCTGGGACTTTTAAGGAGTCTTCCAGAGAAGTTCATACGACCCACAAACATATGCCTTGTTGTGGCTTGCCCCCCCAATTCACCATTCCCCATCCCCCCCTCCCCTCCCCTCCCCCTCGTGGTATGGTTTATTCCCAGGTGTTGCTGCTGAAGACCCTTTGAGAGAAACACGTGGCCGTAAAAAAGCCCTGTGAAAGAGGAGGTAATGGCCTAGGTGTGGTTTTCGGCCCATGCCGCAAGCGGTGCCTCACGGGTTTCCCTCTTAAGCTAGGTTGTGGCTTCTGGCTAGTGTTCTAGAAAAGTTCATGGCTCACTTCCCTCCCCCCTTCCCCCCTCCCATCCCCCTCGTGGTATGGCTCGTGGTATGGTTTATGCTTGTTGTGGCTTGGAAAGACAGTGCCCAGCGGTTGCTGCTGATGACCCTTCGAGGGAAACACGTGGCCATAAAAAAGCCCTGCGAAAGAGGAGGGTATGGCCCCTGATGCTTGTAGGCGTGCATGCACATTGTCACACATGCTTGTAGGCGTGGCTGCATTTTGTTGCACAGCATGTGCAGCAGTGTGCAGCTATGACTGCAAGCTTGCTTGTGACCATTCATGCACGCCCACAAGCAAGTGCAGGGCCCCATTATTGAAGGCATTGCAAGTGGGTTGGGACTTTTAAGGAGTCTTCCAGAGAAGTTCATACGACCCACAAACATATTCCTTGTTGTGGCTTGCCCCCCCCCCCCAATTCCCCATTCCCCATCCCACCCTCCCCTCCCGTCCCCCCTTGTGGTATGGTTTATTCCCAGTTGTTGCAGCTGATGACCCTTCGAGAGAAACACGTGGCCGTAAAAAAGCCCTGCGAAAGAGGAGGTAATGGCCTAGGTGTGGGTTTCGGCCCATGCCGCAAGCGGTGCCTCACGGGTTTCCCTCTTAGACTAGGTTGTGGCTTCTGGGTAGTGTTCTAGAAAAGTTCATGGCTCACTTCCCTCCCCCCTTACGCCCTCCCATCCCCCCTTGTGGTAT
>CM053274.1:8654492-8659609 GCA_028583415.1 Protea cynaroides | reverse complement strand
TATTCGACGTCGAGGGGTGAGCACACAACACGGCTCAGTGAGTAGCCAAAACAATGCAACATTACATATGCATGCAAAAAAAATCAATTTATATCTTTGGTCTTGGTTTATAGTTTGCAATGTGCAATAGAAAGGTTGGGTGATCAAAGGTTAACGGTTATTGATACCGCCTCTATACACAGGGTGTGGAAGCCCGCCCGAAGGTTAACGGTTATCGTAGTCCCCATCCACCCTACCATAACATTATACAACAAAGGTTAACGGTTATTGCTATATAATGCTATACCAACACGTATGCCCCTGTTAGCGAGGGCTTGGAAACTGGGCTCGCTGCTAACCAATCCTAATGCCAAACAGTGTATCCAAGGCCTCACCCCAGCATCCCTCAAAATGCCCATAGAGATAGAGCTAAGGCCCCCCGGTAGAGTCAGAGACTACAAGGACCGAGACCACCTCCCCTGATACTCTACGACATAATAGTTCCGCTAAGGTAATGGCGATACGACGATGCCAATGCACAAGACTTCAGTTAGAGATAGAGCTAAAGTGCTGAGACCCGCCAAAGGTTAACGTTTATCGACGTTCTCATCACACCTCCCCTGATACTCGCTCGCATCAAGCACATCAACCACACACATACAAGCACATGCCTATTCCTATCATCATCATCATGTTATAATCCATAAAGTAAATATGCATGAACAAGTAATAGAAATATTGGATGGCATGCTGTATGCACATTACAAACATATTCGCATAGAATCAAACATGGCATAGGACTCAATAAATAGAAAGCAGTTTATTATTAACCAATTTAGTTTGGGGTTAAGGTTCCTCACCATAGCTTGCTAATAGATATTTTTCCAAGCTTTAGAATCACTGCTAGCAAACCTAACAAAGTCGATAGAATTTAATTAGAATTAATTCAGAATTTAAAAACCACTCTGTCAACTAAGGGTCGATGCTAGGGTCGATGGGTCTATCGACCCTCCCTCCATTCTGAACTTCTCGAACGCTGAGGGTCGATGGTCAGAAACACCTAGGGTCGGATGGTCTATCGACCCTCGGTGCGACCCTCGGTGCACTCTGGTCAAATTTCCACTTTTTAATCCATTCTTCGTATTTGGGGTCCTATGACTTGCTTCCTACATTCGCCCAACACTCATTCCATGGTCTAGAACCATGTATAAACCATCTAAATAGTTTTCGTGCATCCTCCTATGGTTTTCCATGAAAGCCTAACCATGGATGGTTGGTTTGGGTTTCTCCGAAATCCTACACTCAACCATATCTAACCTAAGGTCTGTAGAAACTCATGGAATTAGTATCCATACCTGAGAAGATTACTTTTCTCTGCAATTTCTTCTCCTTTTTGCTCAGCCTTCTTTCTAGCCTCCTTTCTTCCTCTTTTCCTTCTTCTCTCTTTCTCTCAATTCAATTAGGGTTGTGAAAGGAGTGAATGTGGCTTAGGAACGTCCTTTAAATAGACTAGGAATGTCCTATAATAATCCCATTGAGATTTGGAAAGAATCCCAACCGAAAATTAGGAAATTTCCTAATTTCAGTTTCGTCAGAAACCGAGGGTCGATGGGAGGGTCGATGATCCCATCGACCCTAGGGTCTCAAGACTGAGGGTCTGACTTTCTGTTTTGGGAGGTCCGACCCTGCTTCACTGGGTGTGCGACCCTCCCCTAGAATTAAGTGTTTTTGGGTCGATTTCGTACTTGGGATCTCGATCTCCTTCATGCCCTTGGTCCATTTGACTCGACCATGATGGGTAAACCTGGTTCATGGTGGTAAGACCGTGTTAGATTGACACGGGTCTTACACGGGGTTTGGTTCACGTATTAGCTCTAGAGTTACTACGGTTATCCGAGTAGCAGATACCATCAAACAAACTATAACTGATTTAATGAGCCATTCGCAGTTTCACAGTCTGAATTAGTTCATACTTACACATGCATGGCTTAATCTTTGAGACAAGCATATGACTATTGGCAGGATCAACCAGGTAGCAATCCTATTCGACGCCGGCACCGCATGAGCCACACTTTCCGACCACGTCGGACGCTGTGGTCAACGACGAACACGACAGTCCAACTTCTCGTGCGATTGGTCGCAACCGAAAGGGTTGTAAGAGGACTCGCATCCCCTTCACCCATTAGCATGTCCCACATCCTGAAGCACACACGACACACGTGGGCCACGACCGTGAGAGAAGACACGACGTGGGGACACATGCATCGCATTCGGGGACGCCTTGTACCACCACACGATGAGCAAGCAAGAGACGGAATTAAAACCAAGGGGGAACATCTTTTCCATTAGATAGGTAAGCAACACAGGAACCTAGACGAGATGACCAAAGGCATATAGCCCCATCGCAACCCACAAAGGCATCCATGCACGATGGTTCGTTGCACAAGCAAGGAGCCTACCAACACATGCAAACCATATTGCCACTCACGTGCATCGCATCCACAACCAAGGCAATTCCCCTGTCGCCCATACTACAAACGTAGAGTGAACGAACAAAGAAACGCTTGATGGCCCCACAAAGCACAAAAATTTCAATCCTACAATTTCTCTATTTTCGACTAGGGGAGGGGAGGTAAGGGGGATGGAAAGGGGAAGGGGAGGGAGAGCGAATCATAAACATTTCAAGAACACTACCCAGAAGCCACAACCTAGCTTAAGAGGGAAACCCATGAGACACCTCTTGCAGCATGGGCCGAAACCCACACCTAGTCTATTACCTCCTCTTTCGCAGGGCTTTTTTACGGCCACGTGTTTCTCTCGAAGGGTCATCAGCAGCAACCGCTGGGCACTGTCTTTCCAAGCCACAACAAGCATAAACCATACCACGAGCCATACCACGAGGGGGGGATGGGAGGGGGGAAGGGGGGAGGGAAGTGAGCCATGAACTTTTCTAGAACACTACCCAGAAGCCACAACCTAGCTTAAGAGGGAAACCCGTGAGGCACCGCTTACGGCACGGGCCCAAACCCACACCTAGGCCATTACCTCCTCTTTCGCAGGGCTTTTTAACGGCCACGTGTTTCTCTTGAAGGGTCATCAGCAGCAACACCTGGGAATAAACCATACCACGAGCCATACCACGATGGGGGAGGGGAGGGGAGGGGGGGATGGGGAATGGGGAATTGGGGGGGGGGGGGCATGCCACAACAAGGCATATGTTTGTGGGTCATATGAACTTCTCTGGAAGACTCCTTAAAAGTCCCAACCCACTTGCAATGCCTTCAATCATGGAGCCCTGCACATGCTTGCGGGCGTGCTTGAACGGTCACAAGCAAGATTGCAGTCATAGCTGCACACTGCTGCACATGCTGTGCAACAAAATGCAGCCACGCTTACAAGCATGTGTGACGATGTGCATGCACGCCTACAAGCATGAGGGGCCATACCCTCCTCTTTCGAAGGGCTTTTTTAAGGCCACGTGTTTCTCTCGAAGGGTCATCAGCAGCAACCGCTGGGCACTGTCTTTCCAAGCCACAACAAGCATAAACCGTACCACGAGCCATACCACGAGGGGGGATGGGAGCGGGGAAGGGGGGAGGGAAGTGATCCATGAACTTTTCTAGAACACTACCCAGAAGCCACAACCTAGCTTAAGAGGGAAACCCATGAGGCACCGCTTGCGGCATGGGCCGAAACCCACACCTAGGCCATTACCTCCTCTTTCGCAGGGCTTTTTTATGGCCACGTGTTTCTCTCAAAGGGTCATCAGCAGCAACACCTGGGAATAAACCATACCACGAGCCATACCACGAGGGGGGAGGGGAGGGGAGCGGGGGATGGGGATGGGGAATTGGGGAATTGGGGGGCAAGCCACAACAAGGCATAGGTTTGTGGGTTGTATGAACTTCTCTAGAAGACTCCTTAAAAGTCCCAACCCACTTGCAATGCCTACAATCATGGGGCCCTGCACATGCTAAAGGGCGTGCATGAACGGTCACAAGCAAGCTTGCTCTCATAGCTGCACACTGCTGCACAAGCTGTGCAACAAAATGCAGCCATGCCCGCAAGCATGTGTGACGATGTGCATGCACGCCTACAAGCATGAGGGGCCATACCTGAATGCCTATCCAACGATGTGCAGGCATATAGCCACAAGCTTGTTCCTCGATGTGCATCCATGCCCGCAAGCATGTGCACATGTGTGCGGGCGGAGTGCCTAACAATGTGCAATCGGCCCCATTGTTCGTCCGAGACCAACCGATGCACATGTAACCTTCGACGTGACCACCCATAAGCCCACACACATACACATCATGCATACGAGGGACCAACTGAACCACCCGCACATAGCTTCATTTGGCCGGCCAACTTTGCCCACAGGCTGCCCATGGCGCCCAGCCTTGTGCACGCGTGGCTGCCCAAGGCAGCCTGCCGGGGCGCATGGCATACACATCATGCATACGAGGGACCAACCGAACCACCCGCACATAGCTTCATTTGGCGGACCAAATGTGCCCACAGGCTGCCCATGGCGCCCAGCCTTGTGCGCGCGTGGCTGCCCAAGGCAGCCTGCCGGGGCGCATGGCATACACATCATGCATATGAGGGACCAACCGAACCACCCGCACATAGCTTCGTTTGGCCGACCAACTGTGCCCACAGGCTGCCCATGGCGCCCAGCCTTGTGCCCGCGTGGCTGCCCAAGGCAGCCTACCGGGGCGCATGGCCGCCTACGGTGGCAGCCATACCGCCCATGGCATGGGTACGACGTGCTTTTATTGGGACGAGTACCTTATCGGCAAGGTTTCACAGTGCCATGCCTTGTTTGTGCATGCCTACCTTCCCCACGCAGCCCCCGTGGCAGCTGCTTGCCTGCTCATGCATGCCCACCCCCCTTGAGGAGATCCCCCCCCCCCTCAATGTACCTCTTAAGCTCTTTGCACATTTCCAGAAGGAGACATCACCTATTTCAAAAAATCATACTGGGCCTTTTTTGGAGCTACAAACATCTAAATATGATGAAACTTGGTAGCATTGTAGAGAAAAATTCAAGGTTTCATTTAAAATTTTTTTTTATAATTTTTAGATAATTATTTTATTTTTTATTAATTTTTTAATAAAAAATTCAAAAAATCACC
>CM053274.1:8631992-8644492 GCA_028583415.1 Protea cynaroides | reverse complement strand
CCCAGCCCCCCCCCCCCCCCCCACCAACACCCGCACATAGCCGTTTGGCCGACCAACCTGTGCCCACAGGCTGCCCATGGCGCCCAGCCTTGTGCGCGCGTGGCTGCCCAAGGCAGCCTGCCGGGGCGCATGGCCGCCTACGGTGGCAGCCATACCGCCCACGGCATGGGTACGACGTGCTTTTATTGGGACGAGCACCTTATCGGCAAGGTTTCACAGTGCCATGCCTCGTTTGCGCATGCCTACCTTTCCCACGCAGCCCCCATGGCAGCCGCTTGCCTGCCCATGCATGCCCACCCCCCTTGAGGAGACCCCCCCTTAAGGTACCTCTTAAGCTTTTTGCACTTTTCCAGAAGGAGACATCACCTATTTCAAAAACTCATACTGGCCTTTTTTGGAGCTACAAACGTCTAAATATGATGAAACTTGGTAGGATTGTAGAGAAAAATTCAAGGTTTCATTTAAAAAAAATTTCATAATTTTTCGATAATTATTTTATTTTATATTAATTTTTTAATAAAAAAATTCATAAAATCACCAAATATTTATTTTATTGAATTTTTTAATGGGACCAGTTTTACATGTCTCAGAAAATTCCATAGAATTTATAGAAAAATAACTGGAACATTCAGAAAAGGTTTGATTAATTTTTATATTTTATGATTAGTATCTCAGTTAACTTTACCGATAACTCAAAAAAGCAAACTATAAGAATGAAAAATATACAAGCAATCCATACTTTGATCACCAAAAACCCTTTTGCAAGGTGTTTTCAAACATAAAGATCATTTTGCACGTGAGAATTAGAAAAAGTATGATACGTTGTGCTTACCCATGCACGTCGTGGTGCAACCGTGCCCCATGGCTGTGGGCGTGACTGCACCATGTGTGTGGCAGTGGCCCAAGGCTGTGGGCGTGACAGCACCATGTGTGTGGCAGTGGCCCAAGGCTGTGGGCGTGACTGCACCATGTGTGTGGCAGTGGCCATGGCTGTGGCCATGTGTGTGGCCATCCCAACCTCAAGTGTGGCTATGACCATGTGTGTGGCCGTGGCACAAGGCTGTGGCATGGGCAGCACCATGTGCGTGGCCGTGGCCTTGGCTGTGCCAATGGCTGCCCCATGAGGGTGGCCATGGCACTGGCTATGGCCATGGCTGCCCCATGTGGGTGGCCATGGCACTGCCTATACCCGTGCCGCATGGCTGCCCCATGTGCGTGGCCGTGGCGCGGCTGCGCTTTGCGCGACCGTGGCGCGCGCCATGACACCGGCTGCGCGCGACAATGTCGCGGGCCATTACACCGCTGCGCGCGCTGCGCGCGCGGCCGCGACACTCACGGCCGGACGGTTGGATGCACGCGCCATGTACTTGGCCGTGGCATTGGCTGCCCCCACCATGTGCGTGGCCATGACAAGGCTGCGCGCACCATGTGCGTGGCCGAGACACTGGCGACGCGCATCATGTGCTTGGCCATGACACTGGCTGCGCGCATCATGTGCGTGGCTGTGGCCCTGGCTGGGTGCCCATGGCTGCCCCATGTGTGTGACCGTGGCTCTGGCTAGGTGCTAATGGCAGCCCCATGACTCTGCCCATGGCCATGGCTGCCCCATGTGGGTGGCCGTGGCTGTGTGCATGGGCGCCCATGTGCGTGGCCATGGCACTACCTATGCCCATGGCTGCCTAGGGGCTCCCAGCCATGGCCATGGGCAGAGTCTTGGGGCTGCCATTGGCACCTGCCAGGGCCAAGGCGACACACATGGGGTAGTCATGGGCACCCAGCCAGGGCCACGGCCACACACATGGGGCAGCCAATGGGCACCCAGCCATGGCCATGGGCAGAGTCATGGGGCTGCCATTACCACCTAGCCAGAGCCACGGTCACACACATGGGGCAGCCATGGGCACCAAGCCAGGGCCACGGCCACGCACATGATGCACGCAGCCAGTGTCACGACCATGCACATGATGCGCACAGCCTATGTCACGGCCACGCACATGGTGCGCGTAGCCTTGACATGGCCACGCTCATGGAGCGCGCAACCAATGCCACGGCCAAGTTCATGGTGCGTGCATCCAAGCGCGTGGCCATGAGTATCACGGCCGCGCACATTGTGCGCGCAGCCAGTGTCATGGCCATGCACATTGTGCGCGCAGCCAGTGTCATGGCCACGCACATTGTGCACGCAGCCAGTGTCATGGCGGCGCACATAGTGCGCACAGCCAGTGCCACAGGCACGCACATGGGGCAGCCATGCGACACGGGCATAGGCAGTGCCATGGCCACCCACATGGGGCAGCCATGGGCATAGGCAGTGTGTAAGACCCGTGTCAAACTAACCCGGTCTTACCACCTTGAACCAGGTTTATCCATCTTGGTCGAGTCAAGTGGACCAAGGGCATGATGGAGATCGAGATCCCAGGTATAAAATCGACCCAAAAACACTTAATTTTAGGGGAGGGTCGCATACCCAGCCAAGTAGGGTCGGACCTCCCAAAACAGAATGTCAGACCCTCAGATTTGAAGGGAGGGTCGGACAGCATAAGCCCTAGGGTCGACGGGATCATCGACCCTCCCATCGACCCTCGGTTTCTGACGAATATAGAAATTAGGAAATTTCTATATTTTTCAATTGGGATTCCTTCCAAATCTCAATGGGACTATTATAGGACATTCCTACTCTATTTAAAGGACGTCCCTAAGCCACTTTCATTCCTTTCACAACCCTAACTGAATTGAGAGAGAGAGAGAAGAAGGAAAAGAGGAAGAAAGGAGACAAGGAAGAAGGCTTAGCAAAAAGGAGAAGAAAGTCCAGAGAAAAGTAATCTTCTCAGGTATGGATACAAATCCCATGAGTTTCTACAGACCTTAGATTAGATATGGTTGAGTGTAGGATTTTGGAGAAACCCAAACCTTCCATCCATGGTTAGGTTTTCATGGAATAGGAGGATGCACGAAAACTATTTAGATGGTTTATACATGGTTCTAGACCATGGAATGAATGTAGAGTGAATGTAGGAAGCAAGTCATAGGACCCCAAACACGAAGAGTAGATTTAAAAGTGGAAATTAGACCAGAGTGCATCGAGGGTCGCACCGAGAGTCGATAGACCATCTGACCCTAGGTGTTTCTAACCATCGACCCTCAGCATTCGGGAAGTTCAGAATGGAGGGAGGGTCGATAGACCCATCGACCCTACCATCGACCCTAGCATCGACCCTCAGTTGACAGAATGGTTTTAAATTCTGAATTAATTCTAATTAAATTCTATCGACTTTGTTAGGTTTGCTAGCATTATAATAACGTTATAACGGTGATTCTAAAGCTTGGAAAATTATCTTTTAGCAAGCTAAGGTGAGGAACCTTAACTCCAAACTAAATTGGTTAATAATAAACTGTTTTCTATTTCTTGAGTCCTATGCTATGCTTGATTCTATGCGAATATGTTGTAATGTGCATACAGCATGCCATCCAATATTTCTATTACTTGATCATGCATATTTACTTTATTGTTTATAACATGATGATGATGATGATGATAGGAATAGGCATGTGCTTGTATGTGTGTGGTTGATGTGCTTGATGCGAGCGAGTATCAGGGGAGGTGTGATGGGAACGTCAATAAACGTTAACCTTTGGCGGGTCTCAGCACTTTTGCTCTATCTCTAACTCAAGTCTTGTTGTGCATTGACATTGTCGTATCGCCATTACCTTAGCAGAACTATTATCTCGTAGAGTATCAGGGGAGGTGGTCTCGGTCCTTGTAGTCTCTGACTCTACCGGGGGGCCTTAGCTCTATCTCTATGGGCATTCGGAGGGATGCTGGGGTAAGGCCTTGGATACACTGTTTGGCATTAGGATTGGTTAGTAGCGAGACCAGTTTGCAAGCCCTCGCTAATAGGGGCTTACGTGTTAGTATAGCATTATATAGCAATAAACGTTAACCTTTGTTGTATAATGTTATGGTAGGGTGGATGGGGACGACGATAAACATTAACCTTCCGGCGGGCTTCCACACCCTGTGTATAGAGGCGGTGTCAATAAACGTTAACCTTTGACCACCCAACCTTTCTATTGCGCATTGCAAACTATAAACCAGACCAAAGATATAAATTGACTTTTTGCATGCATATGTATTGTTGCATTGTTTTGGCTACTCACTGAGCCGTGTTGTGTGCTCACCCCTCGACGTCGAATATTTTTAGTTGATGATGCAGGTTATACAGTCGAAGATTATATGAACGCGTCTACATATGAGAATATAGCAGCCATGGACGCTGGAGCTGAAGATGATACACACGACTCCTCTTGCGAGTGCAACTCGTGTGTATTTGACTAGATATTTTTATAGGTTTCTTTATTGGATTTATAAGACATGTATTTGGTACTTAAATATTTATGTCTCAGTTAAACACAGAATAATTTGCTATTATTAATGGTATCATCTTAGTTCTCAGTTCATTTAGAAGATTTCCGCTATTGTGTATTTACTCTGATTATGATTGTGGGTGTGTGTAAAGTTTGGATAACGCGGGGATGGTCTATTAGAGATCCTTATTGAACCGTTGGTTATTTAGCGGTTCATCACACCATTCTGAACAGTGTGGAATTGGGGTGTGACAAGTTGGTATCAGAGCCTCTCCGGCTTTGCCCGCCGAACTGACACGCATTGAAGACCATTGTGAACTGAGATAGGATAAATGAAAAGCTTTAATACAAACACACTGTAAGCACAAGTGATGATTGAAACCAAATTAAAAAGAGAATAATGCATCTATTAAAGGGGAAACAAGTTACATACAATGAGTTAGAGAAACAAAACGTATATATATCGCTAAAGCAGAGTACAGTCCACAACCCGGACAGTTACTCTGTAGTACAAGAAAAGTGAAGTACAATCAGGAAGCTGGAGGCGAAGGAGGAGGCGGTGCCTCATGATCTCTGTCATAGTCCTCAGCATAGACCCTAGTCAACCAGACCACCTGGGTCTGGGTCATCTGGAGACTAGCTGTGAGACTAGCTATCCTCTGATCAGTCACACGCTGCACCTGTAGGAGCTCTCCCATCTGCGCGTCTGATGCGTGCTGAGCAGCCAACAGCTCATCCATCCTCAGATCAGATCTGCGCTGAGCATCCCTGATCTCCTGTAGCATCTCCATCATGGTTGAAGGTGGAAGTGAAGGATCAGCCGAGTGAGAAGGACCAGCCTCAGGTGCAGGAGCCGCCATAGAAGATGTACCAACTCCAGCCGCATGCGTGGGTGATGGCGGTGGTATCGCATCGACATCCATATACAAGCCATCATCATCGTCGACTGGATCTCCACGAGCCCTAGCAGCAGCCTCAGCATCAGCCATCTCAATCCGAGTATGAGGGCGCACCATCGCGTTCCTCTCCTCATCGCTAACCTCCGCATCTCGCAGCCCCATCTTGCAGATAGCCTCCCAATCTAGAGGCGACGAGAAGGTCTTCTCCTGGATCTTCTCATCTGCCAGATCCACCCCAAGACGGGTCAGTAGCACTGTAATCGTGCGTCCAGAGGGTAGATTACCCCTATGACCGGACAATGTGGCACTAATCATCGTCCGCATGATGATGTAAGGAAGGCAGACCGGCTGACGAGTGCAGATGCAGTAGATCAAGTACTGGGTCAGCTGAGACACCCTCTCATAGTGCCCACTCTGCGGGATCAGATTATGCTGGATAATCTTGCAGAAGACCCGTGGAGCTGGACGCAAGTAGCAAGCTCTCATCTGCCATCTATCGGGACGGATCAACTGGTTGTCGATCTCTACCCTCATCTCCATCTCAACAAACTATGGCTCTCCCGGCCCACAGTACACCATGGGGCCATCAAAGGGAATGCCCAATAGATCGGCCAGCTGCCGATAATCAAAGGAGATGTGCACCCCTTTGACGTAACTAGTGATGCGCAACTCTTGACCGCGCTCGACATCATTGTAATTCCCCACCACCTAGAGATTACAATAGAACTGGCGTACCAAGTCGGGACATGTGCACGCGTCGTATGTAATGACAGGGAGCCACCCCATATCACCGAATGCTCCCTCTACATTGAACAAGGCACCATGCGACACCCTTCAACCTTCTTACGGGCATAGTCCGCATACTGTGCCTCGGCTTCATTCGAACGGAAGCGAAGTGGATCGCGCACTCTAGGTACTTTGGTACGGGCCATAGTATCTGCAAAGATAAGAAAAAGAAAGGAAACAAGGAGTTAATAGGATAAAAATCTGAAAAATTAAAAATGAAGCCCCATTTCTCACCATATAAGTGGGCATGAGAACTTACGTAGGTTATAATATGTCCTACGACCCACATACAGTAGGAGATTTTAACTAACGAAGCTCAATTTGAAGAAATTCAAGAAAAATAATTTTTTTTGATAAATTAGGGCAAAAAGAGAAAATTTTAAGATTCTCGATAACCAACCGATGAAACTCCAAAATTTTTTAGAGCTTTCGTTCCTCAAGACCCCAATAACAAAAGCCCCCAATAAAAATCGAATTTTTACGGTTGGAAAAAGTTTAAATTGGAAAATAAGAGCTACATGGGCAAAAACCTAGACATAAAAACCTAAAAACAGGTAAAGCTGGGAAAGTATACCTGTAGAGGTGATGTGGATGTCGAAACTCGGACTAAGAATGATCCACAACAGGGAAGTAGCACTGTAGCAACTCGGAGAGAAGAGGCGAGTCGAAACGGAGGAGGAATAGTGAGAAATGACCCAAAATCGGATCTTAAAAATCTGATTTTTGGTCCGAGGGTCGGACAATTCGAATGACACCATCGACCCTCGGATCGACCCTCCCATCGACCCTCGGCTCTCGGGAATCTGACAGAAAATCGAGGGTCGGACACCCATCGACCCTCGCATCGACCCTCAGCTCTCGGGAAGAACAGGTCATTCCCAGGGTCGAATACCCAGGGTCGGACATACCAGCGACCCTCACCACCGACCCTACATAGAAAAGACAGTATTTATTTCAGAATGAATTGGGGATTTTGAATTTTATATCGGTTAACGTGCCTACATGAAGTATAAATGATTTCTCACTGATTTTGATGATTTTCAGGCACCACCCATCTCAAAAGAAATATGTCTGGACGTAGAGTTACTAGACAGACCCGAAATACAGTCCCACCCCCACCACCAGTGGAGGAGACTAGTCAAGAGAATAACCATGCACAGGGTAATCCAGAACTAGCAGACCCTAAAAATTTGCCACCTGCACCACCGGAGCTAGCAACTGTGGTTATGAATCTGGCACAACAGCTACAGCAAATGCAACATGCACAAGCTCAAATGTAGGTTGCGATGGGAGTTATGTTTCAAGCCACTCAGGCTGCAACCATGCACACTGGGCAAGCTAGTGCAGCACCGGGTGGGTAATCACCCAGCTCGACGGACACCTCAACAACCGGCTGCACCAATTCCAGTGCAAGTCCCAGAAGCAGCCCAAGGGAACTATCAGTATCCACCCCCCTATGTTTTGGGCATACCAAAATCAACTGGATCACTCCCGGCTAGTTGAGAGATTTTTGAAAATGAAACCGAGAGAATTCAATGGCAAGCCGTCTGATCCACTGTGGCCAGCACACTGGATAGACGAAATGGAAAGGAACTTCCTTATGATGACTATCACCGAGGAAGAGAAAAGTACTATGCGCCACCTTCATGCTCAAAGGCGACGCACACCATTGGTGGAAATCTACAAAGACGTACTTATTGACCAAGCACGCCCTACTGACATGGGCTATATATAAAGAAGCATTCTTCGAGAAGTATTTCCCAATAAGCTTCAGAGATTCAATGGAGAAAGAGTTCTTGAGTCTGTACCAGGGGCAGATGTCCGTAGACTCGTACCAACAGCGTTACGAAGAACTATTTTTCTTCGCACCGGCTAGCATGAAAGAAGAAGATACAAAAACCCGTAGGTTTGTCGCGGGACTAAGAGGAAGCATAAGAGAAAATGTTCTGGGCTTAGAGAAGAAAATATACAACGAAGCTGTCCAGATTGCTCGAGTGATCGAATCGAGCCAGAAGGAGAGTTATTTATCCCAGAACAGAGGCATCAAGAGACCAGCCGGAAACTCCTACAACGGAGGCAACAATAGGACGTATAAACCTTTTCATCCTCAGAATTTTGCCACTGCACCAAAGTCTACTTCCGCAGCTCAACCACAGCCAAAGCCAAATTTTGAAGCCCCGAAGTGTTATAACTGCAACCAACCAGGGCATATGGCAAGAGAATGTCAAAAACCCAAGAAGCAGTTACATCAAGGATGGGTATATGCTGTTACATCAGAGGATGCAGCCGCATCGCCCGATGTGGTCACAGGTATGACCGAAACTTTTAAGATTATAATTTCATTGATTGAGCATGTAGACTAAGTAAAAACGGATCACAGGTATAGTACCTATCAATGGCGTACCAGCCAGAGTACTCTTTGATTCAGGAGCTACGCATTCATTTATATCTGTGTCGTTTGGAAAGAAGACCAATTTACCCATCAAAACATTAGACTACAAGTTACTTGTACGGTAACCGATGGGATTAGAAGTGGAATTAGAGAAAGGTTATGGGCCATGTCCAGTTCTAATTGGCAAGAAAATATTGGATGCAACTTTAATACAACTTGAGATGGCAAACTTCGATGCCATCTTGTGAATGGACTGGTTAGCTCGGCATTCTGCAAACCTGTTATGCGCCGAGAAGAAGCTAACTTTCAAAGACAAAGAAGGAGTAGGATTCAGTTTCTCGGGAACCAAACTTCCCAGAAGACGCAAGCTCATACTCTCAGCATTAAAGGCTAAGAAGTGCCTTGAAAAGGGAGCCGTCGGATATCTAGTATCAGTGGTCGACCTAACCAAGGACGTGCCACGAATGGAAGATATTAACGTCGTGCAAGATTTTCCAGATGTATTTCCGGAGGAACTACCCGGATTACCGCCCGACCGTGTCACGGAGTTCGTAATAGACCTGATACCTGGAGCCGCACCGGTATCAAAAGCACCGTATAGAATGGCTCCTACCAAACTGAAGGAATTAAAAGTGCAATTACAAGAACTGCTGGATAAGGGTTATATTAGACCCAGTATATCTCCATGGGGAGCACCGGTGTTGTTCGTAAAGAAGAAGGATGGTAGTGTTCGATTATGTATCAACTATCGAGAGTTGAATAAGCTGACAATCAAGAATCGATATCCACTACCCAGGATCGATGACTTGTTCGATCAGTTACAAGGAGCGAAGGTACTTTTAAAGATCGATCTTCGATCAGGCTATCATCAACTGAAGATTAAAGAAGGTGACATCCCGAAGACAGCTTTCAGGACAAGATACAGACATTATGAGTTCTTAGTGATGTCCTTCGGATTAACTAATGCACCGGCAACATTCATGGAACTTATGAACAGGGTTTTCCATGATATGTTGGACACGTCGGTGATAGTATTTATTGATGACATATTGGTGTACTCCAAAGACAAGGAAACCCATGTTAAGAACCTAAATGCAACCCTACAGCGTTTAAGAAAAGAGAAGTTATACGCCAAATTTTCGAAGTGTGAGTTTTGGCTAAGTGAAGTCACCTTTCTAGGCCATGTAGTATCCGTAGAAGGAATCAAAGTGGACCCCAGTAAGATCGAGGCTATTGTAAAGTGGGAAGCACCGAAGAGCGTCTCAAAAATTAGAAGTTTTCTGGGTCTAGCTGGATATTATCGGAGATTCGTAGAAGACTAGTCTCGGATTGCCGTACCTCTCACCAGTCTGACCAAGAAAGGTGAAAAACTTGTATGGACGGATAAGTGTGAAAAGAGTTTCCAAACACTAAAGACCAGATTGATATCCGCCCCAATTTTAACCATTCCCGTTCCAGGACAGACATTTACCTTATACACTGATGCATCGGGATTGGGACTAGGATGTGTGCTTATGCAAGGAGAGCAAGTAGTTGCGTATGCCTCGAGACAGTTGAAGGTACATGAGAAAAATTACCCCACTCATGATTTGGAGTTAGCGGCAGTAGTACATGCTGTCAAGATATGGAGACACTACCTATACGGAGAGAAATTTCAGATTAAGTCGGACCATAAAAGTCTTACTTATCTATTTAATCAGAAGGAGTTAAATATGAGACAAAGAAGATGGCTGGAACTATTAAAGGACTATGAATGTGATATCTAGTATCATCCGGGAAAAGCAAAAGTGGTAGCGGATGCATTGAGCAGGAAAGCAATGATAAAATCTCAAGGAGAAATTAGCACGACTGCAGCAATGTATACCAACGGAATGGTGTTCAATCATGGCAACGAACAATATGTGATAGATACAACGGATGGATCAACCAACCAAGGGTTTATTCATCGGTTTTCAAATATGTTCGCGGCATTGAAGATTATACCGGATATAGTGGATGAAGTGAAGACAGCTATCAACGCAGATCCTTATCTGAGGACAGTACGCGAAGATATTGAGAAAGGTAGGACTAACCCTGAGTTCACCTTGGATGATGAAAAGGTACTGAAATACAAAGGAAGAATATGTGTACCTGAAACAGTAAATATGGACATTAGACACCGACTGATGAAGGAAGCCCATACCACCATCTACTCGATACATCCTGGAAGTATAAAAATGTATCATGATCTAAAGAAACTATATTGGTGGAGGGGAATGAAGGCAGATGTAGCCAAGTTCGTGTCTCAATGCCTAATTTGTCAGAAGGTAAAGGCGGAACGACAAAGACCCGCAAGACTGTTGCAGCCATTACCGGAACCAGCATGGAAGTGGGACTGCATCACTATGGACTTCGTCACAGGACTACCATTGACTCCACGAGTAGTTGACGTAGTTTGGGTGATTGTTGACCGTCTGACTAAAACAGCTCGCTTCATACCGATATGACCCCAGTATACACTGGAAAGGTTTGCAAAGCCGTATGTCGATAATATTGTTCGGTTACACGGTGTACTAGAAAGTATTGTGTCCGATAGAGATCCCCGATTTACTTCCAAATTTTGGGAAGGACTGCAAAAGGCAATGGGTACAACATTGAAGTTCAGTACTGCATTCCACCCACAGACGGATGGACAGTCGGAGCGTACAATCCAGATTCTAGAAGATATGCTACGAGCATGTGTGATTGATTTCAAAGGATCATGGGACGAAAAGTTACCATTGATTGAGTTCGCTTACAATAACAGTTATCAGGCTACTATACAGATGTCACCTTATGAAGCACTGTATGGCAGGAAGTGTCGAACCCCCTTGTTTTGGAATGAAGTGGGAGAACGTAGTATTGTTGGACCGGAATTTTTTGAAGAGACTTGTCGAGTGGTCGACATCATCAAGGAGAGAGTGAAAACAGCTCAGAACCGTCAGAAGCAATATGCAGATACTCGACGAAGAGATCTAGAGTTCGCCGTAGGTGATAAAGTATTCTTGAAAGTATCGCCTATGAGAGGATTGAAGAGATTCAGACAGAAAGGAAAATTAAGTCCAAGATATGTCAGACCATATGAAATTCTAGCTAAGCATGGAAAAGTAGCTTATCAGTTGGCATTACCACCATCTATGTCAAGTGTGCACGACGTATTTCACATTTCTCTATTGAAGAAGTATGTCAAAGACCCAACGCATGTTTTGACAGTGGATTTGCCAGAATTGACTGATGATTTGACATTTGAAGTAACACCAACAGAAATCACTAGTCGAAAGGTTCAACGTCTACACAATAGAGATATCTACTATGTTAAGGTCACATGGAAAAGTAGAGACATGGAAGAAATTACATGGGAAGAAGAAAATGCTATGAGAAAGCAATACCCTCACTTGTTTGATTCAGAAGGTACGTACAATTTTGAGGACGAAATTTTTATAAGTTGGGGGGAGTTGTAATACCCGTGTCAAACTAACCCGGTCTTACCACCTTGAGCCAGGTTTACCCATCATGGTCGAGTCAAGTGGACCAAGGGCGTGATGGAGATCGAGATCCCAGGTATAAAATCGACCCAAAAACACTTAATTTTAGGGGAGGGTCGCATACCCAGCCAAGTAGGGTCGGACCTCCCAAAACAGAATGTCAGACCCTCAGATTTGAAGGGAGGGTCGGACAGCTTAAGACCCTAGCGTCGACGGTATCATCGACCCTCCCATCGGCCCTCGATTTTTGACGAATATAGAAATTAGGAAATTTCTATATTTTTCGATTGGGATTCCTTCCAAATCTCAATGGGACTATTATAGGACATTCCTACTCTATTTAAAAGACGTCCCTAAGCCACTTCCACTCCTTTCACAACCCTAATTGAATTGAGAGAAAGAGAGAAGAAGGAAAAGAGGAAGAAAGGAGACAAGGAGGAAGGCTTAGCAAAAAGGAGAAGAAAGTCCAGAGAAAAGTAATCTTCTCAGGTATGGATACTAATCCCATGAGTTTCTACAGACCTTAGGTTAGATATGGTTGAGTGTAGGATTTCG
>CM053274.1:8614492-8624492 GCA_028583415.1 Protea cynaroides | reverse complement strand
TGTTGTGCATTGACATTGTCATATCTCCATTACCTTAGCAGAACTATTATGTCGTAGAGTATCAGGGGAGGTGGTCTCGGTCCTTGTAGTCTCTGACTCTACCGGGGGGCCTTAGCTCTATCTCTATGGATGTTCTGAGGGATGCTGGGGTGAGGCCTTGGATACACTATTTGGCATTAGGATTGGTTAGTTGCGAGCTCAGTTTTCAGCCCTCGCCAACAGGAGCTTACGTGTTGGTATGGCACTATATAGCAATAAACGTAACCTTTGTTATTTATTGTTCATGGTTGGGTGCATGTGAGTTGACGATAAACGTGATCTTTGGGTAACGTCACACACTCGTGTATAGAGGCGGAGTCAATAAACGCGACCTTTGGCTACCTCAACCTTTCTATTGCATATTGCAAACTTCAAACCAGACCAAAGATATAAATTGATGTGCATGCATATGTAATGTTGCATTGTTTTGGCTACTCACTGAGCCGTGTTGTGTGCTCACCCCTCGACGTCGAATATTTTTAGTTGATGATGCAGGTTACACAGTTGAAGATTATATGAACGTGTCTGCATACGAGAATATAGCAGCAATGGACGCTGGAGCTGAAGATGATACACACGACTCCTCTTGCGAGTGCAACTCGTGTGTATTTGATTAGATATTTTTTTTTCCTTTATTGGATTTATAAGACTTGTATTTGATATTTAAATATTTATGTCTCAGTTGAAAACAAAATAATTTGCTATTAAATTAATGATATCATCTTAGTTGCTCAGTTCATTATATTATAGATTTTTCGCTATGGTGTATTACTCTAATTATGATTATGGATGTGTGAAAGTTTGGATAAAACGGGGATAGCCTATTCGAGATCCTGGTTGAACCGTTGGTTTATTAGCGGTTCATCACACCATTCCGGTTAGACCAAAATTGGGGTGTGACAACATGGTATCAGAGCTTCTCAGGCCTTGCCTGCTAAACTAACATACATTCGAGACAAATATGAACTGAGATAGAATAAATTAAAAGTTTTAATATACACACTGTAACCACAAGTGATGATTGAGACCAAATTTAAAAGAGAATAATTTATCTATTAAAGGGGAAACAAGTTACATACAATGAGAGAGAGAAATAGAATGTATATACATAATGAAAGCAGAGTATCATCCACAACCCGAACAGTTACTCTGTAGTACAAGAAAGAAAAATACAATAAGGAAGCTGGAGGCGAAGGAGGAGGCGGTGCATCACGGTCTCTGTCGTAGTCCTCAGCGTAGACTCTAGTCAACCAGGCTATCTGAGTCTGGGTCGTCTGTAGACTAGCTGTGAGACCTGCTATCCTCTGATCAGTCGCACGCTGCACCTCTAGGAGCTCTCCCATCCGAGCGCCTGATGCGTGCTGAGCAGCCAACAGCTCATCCATCCTCAAATCAGATCTGCGCTGAGCATCCCTGAACTCAATGCTCAGTGCAATATCTCCATCATATCAGGAGGTGGATGCGAAGGACCAGCATCATGAGAAGGACCGGTCTCCGGTGCAGGAGCCGCCGCAGTAGAAGTACCAACTCCATCCGCCTGTGTGGGTGATGGCGGGGGTATCGCGTCGACATCCATATACATACGATCATCATTGTCGATCGGATTTCCCCGAGCCCTAAGGCAACCTCAGCATAAGTCACCTCAACCCGAGTGTGAGGGCGGACCATCGCGTTCCTCTCATCATCGCTAACCTGAGCGTCTCGAAGTCCCATCTTGTATATAGCCTCCTAATCTAGAGGCGACGAAAAGGTCTTCTCCTGAATCGTCTCATCAACCAAGTCCACCCCCAGACGTATCAGCAAAGTGGTAATCATACGTCCATAGGGTAGATTTCCCATATGATCGGACAATGTAGCACTGATCATCGTCCGCATGATGATGTAAGGAAGACAGACGGGCTGATGAGTGCCTATACTGTAGATCAAAAACTAGGTCAGCTGAGACACCCTCTCATAATGCCTACTCTGCGGGATCAGGTTATGCTGAATGATCCTACAGAACACCCGTGGAGCCGGACGCAAGTAGCATGCCCTCATCTGCCAGCGATCGGGCTGTAGTAACTGACTATCAATCTCGGCCCGCAACCACGTCTCGATAAAATCGTGCTCACCAGGTGCACAGTACACCATAGGACCATCATATGGAATGCCCAACAGGTTGGCCAGCTGCCGATAATCAAAAGAAATCTGCATCCCCTTGACGTAGCTAGTGATGCGTAACTCCTGACCAAGCTCCACATCATTGTGGTTTCCCACAATCTGAAGGTTGCAATAAAACTGGCGCACTAACTCTGGATGTGTGCACGCATCGTATGTGATGACAGGGAGCCACCCCATATCACCAAAAGCTCTCTCTATGTTGAACAAGGCTAGCTCAGCCAAGTTCACCATACGACCCCCTTCCACCTTTTTGCCTAAGTAATAGGCATACTGTGCCTCGGCTTCATTGGAGCAGAAGCGAAGCGGATCACGAACTCTGGGTACATTGGTACGAACCATAGTATCTGCAGATAAGAAAGAAAAAGGAAAACAAGGAGTTAATAGGATAAAAATTTAAAAACCGGGCATTATAACGACGTAAGTTGGTCAAAAGACTCACTTTTCACCCATACAAGTGGGCAGGAGGACTTACGTAAGTTCCAACACATCACACAACAGTTAAACAGAAGGAAATTCTAACTAACAAGGTCCAATTTGAAGGAATTGCAAGAAATCAAAAAAATTAGGGCAAAAAGAGAAAAATTTAAGTTTCTCGATAACCAACCGATGAAACTCAAAAATTTTTGAGGGCTTTCGTTCCTCAAGACACCAACAACAAAAGCCCCCAATAAAAATCCAATTTTTACGGTTGGAAAAAGTTTAATTTAAAAAATACAAGTTAAATGAGCAAAAACCTAGAAATAAAAACCTAAAAACAGGTAAAGTTGGGAAAGTATACCTGTAGAGGTGATGTGGATGTCGAAACTCGGACTAAGAATGATCCACAACAGTGAAGTGGCACTGTAGCAACTCGAAGAGAAGAGACGAGTAGAAACGGGAGGGAAATAATAGAAAATGACCCAAAATCGAACTTTAAAAATCTGATTTTTAGTCAGAGGGTCGGACAACTCTACCAGGGCCATCGACCCTCTACTCTCGGGAATCTGATAGAAACTACAGGGTCGGACATTAAGGGTCTGACATACCATCGACCCTCACCATCGACCTTGTACAGAAAAGACAGTATTTTTTTATAAAATGAGCTCGGATTAGAATTGATTATTGGTTAACGTGCCAACATGACATATACATGATTTCTCACCTATTTTGAAAATTTCCAGGCACCACCAATCATCAAAAAGAATTATGTCTGGACGTAGAGTTAGCCGACAGACTCGAAACACAGTCCCACCACCACCACCGGCGGATGAGACTAGTCAAGAGAACAATTATGCACAGGGTAATCCCGAACCGGCAAACCCTACAAATTTGCCACCACCACCACCAGAGCTAACAACAGTGGTGATGAATCTGGCACAACAACTACAGCAAATGCAACACGCATAAGCTCAAATTCAGGTTGCAATGGGAGTTATGTTTCAAGCCACTCAGGCTGCAACCATGCACACTGGGCAAGCTAGTGCAACACTAGTGGGTAATCACCCAGCTCAACAGACACCTCAATAACCGGCTGCACCAATTCCAGTGCAAGTCCCAGAAGCAACCCAAGGGAACTACCAGTATCCACACTATGTGTTTGGGGCAAACCCCCAAAACCAACTGGTTCACTCCCGACTAGTAGAGAGATTTCTGAAGATGAAACCTAAGGAATTCAATGGCGATGCACACCATTGGTGGAAATCCACAAAAACATACTTATTGACCTGACATGCCCTACTGAAATGGGCTATATATAAAGAAGCGTTCTTCGAGAAATATTTCCCACGAAGCTTCAGAGACTCAATGGAGAAAGAGTTCCGGAGTTTGTACCAGGGATAGATGACCGTAGACGCATATCAACAGCGCTACGAAGAACTTTTTTTCTTCGCACCGGCGAGTATGCAAGAAGAAGATACAAAAACCCGTAGGTTCGTCGCGGGACTAAGAGGAAACATAAGAGAAAATGTTCTGGGCTTAGAGAAGAAGATTTACAATGAAGCTGTCCAGATCGCTTGAGTAATTGAATCGAGCCAGAAGGAGAGCTATTTCTCCCAGAACCGAGGAATCAAGAGACCAGCCGGAAACACCTACAACGGAGGCAATAATAGGACGTATAAACCTTTTCGTCCTAAAAATTTGGCTACTCCATCGAAGCCTACTTCAGCAGCTCAACCACAGCCAAAGTCAAATTTTAAAGTCCCGAAGTGCTTTAATTGCAACCAACCAGGGCATATGGCAAGAGAGTGCCCAAAACCCAAGAAGCAGTTACATCAGAAGATGCTGCCGCATCGCCCGATGTGGTCACATGTATGACCAAAACTTTTAAGATTTTAATTACATTGATTGAGCATGTAGACTAAGTAAAAACGAATCACAGGTATTGTACCTATCAATGGCATACCCGCCAGAGTACTCTTTGATTCAGGAGCTACTCATTCATTTATATCTGTGTCGTTTGGAATGAAGAACAATTTTCCCATCAAAACATTAGACTACAAATTACTTGTACGGTCACTGATGGGATTAGAAGTGGAATTAGAGAAAGGTTATGGACCATGTCCAGTTCCCATTGGAGAGCAGACTTTGGATGCAACCTTGATACAACTTGAGATGGCAGACTTTGACGTCATCTTGGGAATGGACTGGTTAGCTCGGCATTCTACAAATCTATTATGTGCCGAAAAGAAGCTAACATTTAAAGATAAAGAAGGAGCATAATTCAGTTTCTCGGGAACCAAACTTCCCAGGAGACGAAAGCTCATACTCTCAGCATTTAAGGCTAAGAAGTGCCTTGAGAAAGGGGTGGTCGGATATCTAGTATCAGTGGTCGACCTAACCAAGGATGTGCCCCGAATGGAAGATATTGATGTCATGCGAGATTTTCCCGATGTATTTCCGGAGGAACTACCTGGATTACCACCTGACCGAGCCACAGAGTTTGTAATAGACCTTCTACCCGGAGCCGCACCCGTATCAAAAGCACCTTATAGGATGGCTCCTACTGAACTTAAGGAATTAAAAGTGCAATTACAAGAACTACTGGATAAGGGTTATATTAGACCCAGTATATCTCCATGGGGAGCACCAGTGTTGTTCGTAAAGAAGAAGGATGGTAGCGTTCGATTATGTATCGACTATCGAGAGTTGAATAAACTGACCATCAAGAATCGATACCCACTACCTAGGATCGATGACTTGTTCGATCAGTTACAGGGAGCAAAAGTATTTTCAAAGATCGATCTTCGATCAGGCTATCATCAGCTGAAGATTAGAGAAGGTGACATTCCGAAGACAGCTTTCAGGACCAGATACGGACACTATGAATTTTTGGTGATGTCTTTCGGATTAACTAATGCATCGGCAACATTCATGGAACTTATGAACCGAGTTTTCCACGATATGTTGGATACGTCGGTTATAGTATTTATTAATGACATATTGGTATACTCCAAAGACAAGGAAACATATATCAAGAACCTAAACGCAGCTCTACAGTGTTTAAGGAAAGAGAAGTTATACGCCAAATTTTCAAAGTGTGAGTTTTGGCTAAGTGAAGTCGGCTTTCTAGGCCATGTAGTATCCGCTGAAGGAATCAAAGTGGACCCCAGCAAAATCGAGGCTATTATGAAATGGGAAGCACCAAAGAGCGTTTCAGAAATTAGAAGTTTTCTGAGTCTAGCTGGTTATTATCGGAGATTCGTAGAAAACTATTCTCGGATTGCCATACCTCTCACCAGTTTGACCAAGAAAGGTAAAAAATTTGTATGGACGGATAAGTGTGAAAATAGTTTTCAAACACTGAAGACCAGATTGATATCCGCCCCGATTTTGACCATTCCCGTTCCAGGACAGACATTTACTTTATACACTGATGCATCGAGATTGGGACTAGGATGTGTGCTTATGCAAGGAGAACAGGTAATTGCTTATGCATCAAGATAGTTAAAGATACATGAGAAAAACTATCCCACTCATGATTTGGAGCTAGCGGTAGTAGTACATGCTGTCAAGATATGGAGACATTATTTATATGGGGAGAAATTCCAGATTAAGTCGGACCATAAAAGTCTTACTTATTTATTTAATCAGAAGGAGTTGAATATGAGACAAAGAAGATGGCTGGAACTATTGAAAGACTATGATTGTGATATCCAGTATCATCCAGGAAAAGTGAACGTAGTAGCAGATGCATTGAGCAGAAAAACAATGATAAAATCTCAAGGAGAAGTTAGCATGACTGCGGCAATGTGCACTACCGGAATGGTATTCAATCACGGCAACGAGTAGTATGTGATAGATACAACGGATGAATCAGCTAACCAAGGGTTTATTCATCGGTTTTCGAATATGTTCGCGGCATTGAAGATTATATCGGATATAATGGATAAAGTGAAGATAGCTATCCAAGCAGATCCTTATCTGAGAACGGTATAAGAGGATATTGAGAAAGGTAGGACTAACCCTGAGTTCACCTTGGATGAAGAAAAAGTATTGAAATACAAAAGAAGAATATGTGTACCCGAAACAGAAAGTGTGGACATTAGACACCGACTGATGAAAGAAGCTCATACCACCATCTATTCGATACATCCTGGAAGTACAAAAATGTATCATGATCTAAAGAAACTATATTGGTGGAGGGGAATGAAAGCAGATGTAGCAAAGTTCGTGTCTCAATGCCTAAATTGTCAAAAAGTAAAGGCTGAACGACAAAGACCCACAGGACTGTTACATCCCTTATCGAAACTAGCATGGAAATGGGACTGCATCACTATGGACTTCGTCAAGGACTACCATTGACTCCTCGAGTAGTTGATGCAGTTTGGGTGATTGTAGACCGTCTGACAAAAATAGCTCGCTTCATACCTATACGACCCCAATATACACTCGAAAGGTTAGCAAAGCTGTATGTGGATAATATTGTTCGGTTACATGGTGTTCCAGAAAGCATTGTGTCCGAATGAGATCCACGATTTACTTCCAAGTTTTGGGAAGGACTACAAAAGGCTATGGGTACAACATTAAAGTTCAGTACGGCATTCCATCCACAGACAGATGGACAGTCGGAGCGTACAATTCAGATTCTAGAAGATATGCTACGAGCATGTGTAATTGATTTCAATGGATCATGGGATGAAAAATTACCATTGATCGAGTTCGCTTATAATAATAGCTATCAGTCAACTATACAGATGTCACCTTATGAAGCATTGTATGGAAGAAAGTGTCGAACTCCTTTGTTTTGGAATGAAGTTGGAGAACGTAGTATTGTTGGACCGGAATTCGTTGAAGAAACTTGTTGAGTGGTCGACATTATCAAGGAAAGAGTAAGAACAGCTCAGAACCGTCAGAAGCAATACACAGATACTCGACGAAGAGATCTAGAGTTCGCCGTAGGTGACAAAGTACTTTTGAAGGTATCTCTTATGCGAGGATTGAAAAGGTTCGGACAAAAAGGGAAATTAAGTCCAAGATATGTCGGGCCATATGAAATTCTGGCTAAGCGTGGAAGAGTAGCTTATCAGTTAGCACTACCACCATCTATGTCAAGCGTGCATGACGTATTTTACATTTCCTTATTGAAGAAGTATGTCAATGACCCAACGCATGTTTTGACAGTGGAGTTGCCAGAATTGACTGATGATTTGACATTTGAAGTAACACCAATGGAAATCACTAGTCGAAAGGTTCAACGTCTACGCAACAGAGATATCTACTATGTTAAGGTCACATGGAAAAGTAGAGACATAAAAGAAGTTACATGGGAAGAAGAAAATGCTATGCGGAGGCAATACCCTCACTTATTTGATTCAGAAGGTACGTCCAATTTTGAGGATGAAATTTTTATAAGTTGGGGGAGTTGTAAGTCCCGTGTCAAACTAACCCGGTCTTACCACCTTGAACCAGGTTTATCCATCATGGTCGAGTCAATGGACCAAGGGCGTGAAGAAGAGCGAGATCCCAAGTATCAAATCGACCCAAAAACACCTAAAATAGAGCAAGGGTTGCATACCCAGCTAAACTGGGTCGACCCTCTGAAATTAGAAACTCAGACCCTGAAAAATGGATAGAGGGTCGGACAATGTCAGACCATAGGGTCGACGGGATCATCGACCCTTATTTACTGCCGAAACTGAAATTAGGAAACTTCCTAATTTTCGATTGGGATTCTATCCAAATCTCAATGGGACTATTATAGGACATTCCCACTCTATTTAAAGGACGTCCCTAAGCCACTTTCACTCCTTTCACAACCCTAATTGAATTGAGAGAAAGAGAGAAGAAGGAAAAGAGGAAGAAAAGAGGCAAGGAAGAAGACTTAGCAAAAAGGAGAGGAATTTCCAGAGAAAAATAATCTTCTCAGGTATGGATACTAATTCCATGAGTTTCTACAGACCTTAAGTTAGATATGGTTGAGTGTAGGATTTCGGAGAAACCCAAACCATCCATCCATGGTTAGGTTGTCATGGAAAAACCTAAGATAATGCATGAAAGCCATCTAGGAGGATGAATCATGGTTTCAGACCATGGAACGAATGTTTAATGGAATGTGGAAGCAAGCCATAGGACCCCAAACATGAGGAATGAATTAAAAACTGGAAATTTGACCTTATTGCACAGAGGGTCGTACACAGGGTCGATAGACCCATCGACCCTATGCACCCTGACCATCGACCCTCAGCATTCGGGAAGTTCAGACAGAGGACAGGGTCGATAGACCCATCGACCCTATGCATTCTGAGCATCGACCCTCTGATCGACCCTCAGTTAAAAGCATGGTTTTTAAATTTGGAATTAATTCTAATTAAATTCTATCAACTTTGTTAGGTTTGCTAGCATTATAATAATACTGTAGAGGTGATTCTAAAGCTTGGAAAAATATCTATTAGCAAGCTAAGGTGAGGAACCTTAACTCCAAACTAAATTGGTTAATAATAAACTGTTTTCTATTTCTTGAGTCATGTGCTATGCTTGATTCTATGCGAATATGTTTGTAATGTGCATACAGCATGCCATCCAATATTTCTATTACTTGTTCATGCATATTTACTTTATTGTTTATAACATGATGATGATGATGATGATGATGATAGGAATAGGAATGTGCTTGTATGTGGGTGGTTGATGTGCTTGATACGAGCGAGTATCAAGGGAGGTGTGATGAGAACGTCAATAAACGTTAACCTTTGGCGGGTCTCAGCACTTTAGCTCTATCTCTAACTCAAGTCTTGTGCATTAGCATCGTCATATCGCCATTACCTTAGCAGAACTATTATGTCGTAGAGTATCAGGGGAGGTGGTCTCGGTCCTTGAGTCCTATACTCTACCGGGGGGCCTTAGCTGTATTCTATGGATGTTCTGAGGGATGCTGGGGTGAGGCCTTGGATACACTGTTTGGCATTAGGATTGGTTAGTTGCAAGCCCAGTTTGCAGCCCTCGCCAACAGGGGCTTACGTGTTGGTATGGCACTATATAGCAATAAACGTAACCTTTGTTATATATTGTTCATGGTTGGGTGCATGTGAGTTGGCGATAAACGTGATCTTTGGGTAACGTCACACACTCGTGTATAGAGGCGGAGTCAATAAACGCGACCTTTGGCTACCTCAACCTTTCAATTGCATATTGCAAACTTCAAACCAGACCAAAGATATAAATTGATGTGCATGTATATGTAATGTTGCATTGTTTTGGCTACTCACTGAGCCGTGTTATGTGCTCACCCCTCGACGTCGAATATTTTTAGTTGATGATGCAGGTTATACAGTTGAAGATTATATGAACGCATCTGCGTACGGGAATATAGCAACAATGGACGCTA
>CM053274.1:8604492-8609492 GCA_028583415.1 Protea cynaroides | reverse complement strand
GATGGGGATGGGGAATGGGGAATGGGGAATTGGGGAATTAGGGGGCAAGCCACAACAAGCCATATGTTTGTGGGTCGTATGAACTTCTCTGGAAGACACCTTAAAAGTCCCAACTCACTTGCAATGCCTTCAATCATGGGGCCCTGCACATGCTTGCGGACGTGCATGAACGGTCACAAGCAAGCTTGCAGCAACCACCGCTCCCCCGCACATCGCCGTGCAACAAAATGCAGCCATGCCCGCAAGCAACTGTGACGATGTGCATGCACGCCTACAAGCATGAGGGGCCATACCCGAATGTCTATCCAACGATGTGCGGGCATATACCCACAAGCTTGTGCCTCGATGTGCATCTATGCCCGCAAGCATGTGCACATGTGTGCGGGCGGAGTGCCTAACAATGTGCAATCGGCCCCATTGTTCGTCCGAGACCAACCGATGCACATGTAACCTTCGACGTGACCACCCATAAGCCCACACACATTCACATCATGCATACGAGGGACCAACCGAACCACCCGCACATGGCTTCATTTGGCCGACCAACTGTGCCCAGAGGCTGCCCATGGCGCCCAGCCTTGTGCACGCATGGCTGCCTAAGGCAGTCTACCGGGGCGCATGGCATACACATCATGCATACGAGGGACCAACCGAACCACCCGCACATAGCTTCTTTTGGCCGACCAACTGTGCCCAGAGGCTGCCCATGGCGCCCAGCCTTGTGCGCGCGTGGCTGCCCAAGGCAGCCTGCCGGGGCGCATGGCATACACATCATGCATACGAGGGACCAACTGATCCACCCGCACATAGCTTCGTTTGGCCGACCAACTGTGCCCACAGGCTGCCAATGGCGCCCATCCTTGTGCGTGCTGGGGCGCATGGCCGCCTACGGTGGCAGCCATACCGCCCACGGCATGGGTACGACGTGCTTTTATTGGGACGAGTACCTTATCGGCAAGGTTTCACAGTGCCATGCCTCGTTTGCGCATGCCTACCTTGCCCACGCAGCCCCCGTGGCAGCTGCTTCCCTGCCCATGCATGCCCACCCCCCTTGAGGAGACCCCCCCCCCCTCAATGTACCTCTTAAGCTTTTTGCACTTTTCCAGAAGGAGACATCACTTATTTCAAAAAATCATACTAGCCTTTTTTGGAGCTACAAACATCTAAATATGATGAAACTTTCTAGGGTTGTAGAGAAAAATTCAAGGTTTCATTTAAAAAAAATTTCATAAATTTTCTATAATTATTTTATTTTTTATCAATTTTTAAATAAAAAATTCAAAAAATCACCAAAAATTTATTTTATTGAATTTTTTTTATGCGACCAGTTTTACTTGTCTCAGAAAATTCAATAGAATTTATAGAAAAATAACTGGAACATTCAGAAAAGGTTTGATATTTTTTTATATTTTATGATTAGTATCTCAGTTAACTTTACCGATAACTCATAAAAGCACACTATAAGATTGAAAAATACACAAGCAATCCATACTTTGATCACCAAAAAACCTGTTGCAAGGTGTTTTCAAACATAAAGATCATTTTGCACGTGAGAATTAGAAAAAGTATGATACGTTGTGCTTACCCATGCACGTCGTGGTGCAACCATGCCCCATGGCTGTGGGCGTGACTGCACCATGTGTGTGGCAGTGGCCCAGGGCTGTGGGCGTGACTACACCATGTGTGTGGCAGTGGCCATGTGTGTGGCCATCCCAACCTCAAGTGTGGCTGTGGCCATCCCAACCTCAAGTGTGGCTATGACCATGTGTGTGGTCGTGACCTTGGTTGTGCCCTTGGCTGCCCCATGAGGGTGGCCATGGCAGTGGCTTTGGCCATGGCTGCCCCATGTGGGTGGCCGTGGCTGTGCGTCATGTGCGTGGCCGTGACACTGCCTATGCCCATGGCTGCCCCATGTGGGTGGCCGTGGCACTGCCTATGCCCATGACGCATGGCTGCCCCATGTGCTTGGCCGTGGCACTGGCTGTGCGCACTGTGTGCGCGGCCATGACACTGGCTGCACGCGCCATGTACTTGGGCAGTGGCATTGGCTGCGCACACCATGTGTGTGGCCATGACAAGGCTGCGCGCACCATGTGCGTGGCCGTGACACTGGCTGCGCGGAACATGTGCGTCGCCGTGGCCCTGGCTGGGTGGCCATGGCTGCCCGATGTGTGTGACCGTGGCTCCGGCTAGGTGCTAATGGCAGCCCCATGACTCTGCCCATGGCCATGGCTGGGTGCCCATTGGCTGCCCCATGTGTGTGGCCGTGGCCCTGGCTAGGTGCCCATGGCTGCCCTGTGTGTGTGGCCGTGGCCCTGGCTGGGTGCCCATGGCTGGGTGCCCATGGGCAGCCATGGGCATAGGCAGTGCCACGGCCACGCACATGGGCGCCCATGCGCACAGCCACGGCCACCCACATGGGGCAGCCATGGCCATGGGCAGAGTCATGGGGCTGCCATTAGCACCTAGCCGGAGCCACGGTCACACACATCGGGCAGCCATGGCCACCCAGCCAGGGCCACGGCGACGCACATGTTCCGCGCAGCCAGTGTCACGGCCACGCACATGGTGCGCGCAGCCTTGTCATGGCCACACACATGGAGCGCGTAGCCAATGCCACGGCCAAGTACATGGCGCGTGCATCCATGCGCGCGGCCGTGAGTGTCACGGCCGCGCACATTGTGCGTGCAGCCAGTGTCATGGCCGCGCACATTGTGCGTGCAGCCAGTGTCATGGCCGCACACACAGTGCGCACAGCCAGTGCCACGGCCACGCACATGGGGCAGCCATGCGGCACGGGCATAGGCAGTGCCACGGCCTGCCACATGGGGCAGCCATGGGCATAGGCAGTGCCACGGCCACGCACATGGCTGCCCCATGTGTGTGGTCGTGGCACTGGTTAGGTTCCAATGGCAGCCCCACGACTTTGGCCATGGGCCTTGTCTTAGGTGCCAAGGTACAAACTTAGACTAAAAACTTACTGCCAAGCACAAGGGTCATTAAGGCAAGTAGATAGGTAGGTAGGTTGGTTGGTAGGTAGGTAGATAGGTAGGTAGGTAGGAAGGTAGGTAGGTAGGTAGATAGGCACCCGAAAGCATAGGTACAATGGTCATATATTTGAATCTATGTCTTAGTACATCGACACATTGTGAGTGAGAGAAAAGGGTCAGAAAAACACAAGGATCGTGTCGACCTGCACAAGTGTACTTACCCTTGGGCACACTCAGTTAGTGCACATATAACATAAGGTAACATATAACATAAGGTTACATATAACGTGATGTAACGTAAGGTAAGGTAACATAAGGTAACATAAGGTAACATAACATAAAAAGTGTAGAGTCACTCACACAAGGGTCATTTCCACCCCCCCCCTCCCCTGTTACTTTTCCAAAGCACTTGGTTGGGCACGTGCACAGTTATGAAAAATGCGAGAACACTTGGTCTGAAGTTATTGATTAGGCATAGAGAAAGTATACGCTTCTTCTTGTGCTACGTACGCGCTTCACATAACACGAGGGGGGGGTGGGCAGTTCCTTCAACCTCAAAAGTGCACGGGGCATAGGATTTTATTGGTTTGTTTGTGTGAGGGAATATATTGTTGGGGAGAGAAATAAATGGAGGGGGGAGGGACGAATCGATGTGACATGGGGCTGAATCTCAGTGGATCGTGGCAGCAAGGCCACTCTGGCACTTACAATACCCCGTCACATATTTAAGTCGTCTGCAAAGGATTCTACCCGTCGCCCGATGAGAATTACGCTTCAAGGCGGCCCACGCGGCACGTCCGCCGCGGGGGCTTGGCCAACGACACGTGCCTCTGGGGGCCTGGAGGCCCCTACTGCGGGCCTGGAGGCCCCTACTGCGGGTCGGCAAACGGGCGACGGGCACATGCGTCGCTTCTTTAGCCTGGATTCTGACTTAGAGGCGTTCAGTCATAATCCGGCACACGGTAGCTTCGCGCCACTGGCTTTTCAACCAAGCGCGATGACAATTGTGTGAATCAACGGTTCCTCTCGTACTAGGTTGAATTACTATCACAACACTGTCATCAGTAGGGCAAAACTAACCTGTCTCATGACGGTCTAAACTCAGAGGTCATTCCGCATCCAACCGGGATGCATCGCAGGCCCCCATCCGCTTCCCTCCCGACAATTTGAAGCACTCTTTGACTCCATTTTCAAAGTCCTTTTCATCTTTCCCTCGCGGTACTTGTTCGCTATCGGTCTCTCGCTAGTATTTAGCCTTGGACGGAATTTACCGCCCGATTGGGGCTGCATTCCCAAACAACCCGACTTGCCGACAGCGCCTCGTGGTGCGACAAGGTCCGGGCACGACGGGGCTCTCACCCTCTCCGGCGCCCACTTCCAGGGGACTTGGGCCCGGTCCGCCGCTGAGGACGCTTCTATAGACTACAATTCGGACGACGAAGCCGCCCGATTCTCAAGCTGGGCTCTTCCCGGTTCGCTCGCCGTTACTAGGGGAATCCTCGTAAGTTTCTTTTCCTCCGCTTATTGATATGCTTAAACTCAACGGGGTAGCCCCGCCTGAACTGGGGTCGCTGTCGGAGCTTCTTCGGTCGGTGAGGACCACGACGCACACAGGGGGTTCCAAGGGGCCCGCGGAGGCGAGGCGCTCGCGATGTCCGAGCCATGGCGAATGAGCTTCGTCCACCACTCGTCGCGGCGCTCGCCGCACTGGGGGTCTTCTCTTTGGACCGGCCACGCCCCGAGAGGAGCATGGGGGGCCAATCTCTGCTCCGCGCTCCGCCGCCACAGGGACGGCAGGGGGGGTGACGTACGCGTGATGCCCTGGCAGACGGGCCCTGGCCCGATGGCCTGGGGCGCAACTTGCGTTCAAAGACTCGATGGTTCATGGGATTCGGTAATTCACACCAAGTATCGCATTTCGTTATGTTCTTCTTCGATGCGAGAGCAGAGATATCCGTTGCCGAGAGTCGTTCGTGAGATTTGGATTCTTGGTGGCACACTCCGGGCCAA
>CM053274.1:8596992-8601992 GCA_028583415.1 Protea cynaroides | reverse complement strand
CGCCCATACAAAAAATGTAGAGTGAACGAACAAAGAAACGCTTGATGGCCCCACTAAGCAAGAAAATTTCAATCCGACAATTTCTCTATTTTCGACAAGGGGAGGGGAGGTAAGGGGGATGGAAAGGGGAAGGGGAGGGAGAGAAAATCATAAACTTTTCAAGAACACTAAACAGAAGCCACAACCTAGCTTAAGAGGGAAACCCGTGAGGCACCGCTTGCGGCATGGGCCGAAACCCACACCTAGGCCATTACCTCCTCTTTCGCTGGGCTTTTTTACGGCCACATGTTTCTCTCGAAGGGTCATCAGCAGCAACCGCTGGGCACTGTCTTTCCAAGCCACAACAAGCATAAACCATACCGCGAGCCATACCACGAGGGGGATGGGAGGGGGGAAGGGGGGAGGGAAGTGAGCCATGAACTTTTCTAGAACACTACCCAGAAGCCATAACCTAGCTTAAGAGGGAAACCCGTGAGGCACCGCTTGCGGCATGGGCCGAAAACCACACCTAGGCCATTACCTCCTCTTTTGCAGGGCTTTCTTACGGCCACGTGTTTCTCTCGAAGGGTCATCAACAGCAACACCTGGGAATAAACCATACCACGAGCCATACCACGAGGGGGGAGGGGGGATGGGGAATGGGGAACTGGGGGGGGGCAAGCCACAACAAGGCATATGTTTGTGGGTCGTATGAACTTCTCTAGAAGACTCCTTAAATGTCCCAACCCACTTGTAATGGCTTCAATCATGGGGCCCTGCACATGCTTGCGGGCGTGCATGAATGGTCACAAGCAAGCTTGCAGTCATAGCTGCATACTGCTGCACATGCTGTGCAACAAAATGCAGCCACGCCTACAAGCATGTGTGACGATGTGCATACACGCCTACAAGCATGAGGGGCCATACCCTCCTCTTTCGCAGGGCTTTTTTGCGGCCACGTGTTTCTCTCGAAGGGTGATCAGCAGCAACCGCTGGGCACTGTCTTTCCAAGCCACAACAAGCATAAACCATACCACGAGCCATACCACGAGGGGGGATGGGAGGGGGGAAGGGGGGAGGGAAGTGAGCCATGAACTTTTCTAGAATACTACCCAGAAGCCACAACCTAGCTTAAGAGGGAAACCCATGAGGCACCGCTTGCGGCATGGGCCGAAACCCACACCTAGGCCATTACATCCTCTTTCGCAGGGATTTTTTACGGCCACGTGTTTCTCTCGAAGGGTCATCAGCAGCAACACCTGGGAATAAACCTTACCAGGAGCCATAGCACGAGGGGGGAAGGGAGGGGAGGGGAGGGGGGGATGGGGAATGGGGAATTGGGGGGGGGGCAAGCCACAACAAGGCATATGTTTGTGGGTCGTATGAACTTCTCTGGAAGACTCCTTAAAAGCCCCAACCCACTTGCAATGCCTTTAATCATGGGGCCTTGCACTTGCTTGCGGGCGTGCATGAACGGTCACAAGCAAGCTTGCAGTCACAGCTGCACACTGCTGCACATGCTGTGCAACAAAATGCAGCCACGCCTACAAGCATGTGTGACGATGTGCATGCACGCCTACAAGCATGAAGGGCCATAACCTCCTCTTTCGCAGGGCTTTTTTACGGCCACGTGTTTCTCTCGAAGGGTCATCAGCAGCAACCGCTGGGCACTGTCTTTCCAAGCCCCAACTAGCATAAACTATACCACGAGCCATACCATGAGGGGGGATGGGAGGGGGGAAGGGGGGAGGGAAGTGAGCCTTGAACTTTTCTAGAACACTACCTAGAAGCCACAACCTTGCTTAAGAGGGAAACCCGTGAGGCACCGCTTGCGGCATGGGCCGAAACGCACACCTAGGCCATGACCTCCTCTTTCGCCGGGCTTTTTTACGGCCACGTGTTTCTCTCGAAGGGTCATCAGCAGCAACACCTGGGAATAAACCATACCACGAGCCATACCACGAGGGGGAGGGGAGGGGAGGGGGAATCGGGATGGGGAATGGGGAATGGGGAATTCGGGGGGTGGGGGGGGCAAGCCACAACAAGGCATATGTTTGTGGGTCGTATGAACTTCTCTGGAAGACTCCTTAAAAGTCCCAACCCACTTGCAATGCCTTCAATCATGGGGCCCTGCACATGCTTGCGGACGTGCATTAACGGTCACAAGCAAGCTTGCAGTCATTGCTGCACACTGCTGCACATGCTGTGCAACAAAATGCAGCCATGCCCGCAAGCATGTGTGACGATGTGCATGCATGCCTTCAAGCATGAGGGGCCATACCCGAATGCCTATCCAACGATGTGCGGGCATATAGCCACAACCTTGTGCCTCGATGTGCGTCCATGCCCGCAAGCATGTGCACATGTGTGCGGGTGGAGTGCCTAACAATGTGCAATCGGCCCCATTGTTCATCCGAGACCAACCGATGCACATGTAACCTTCGACGTGACCACCCATAAGCCCAGACACATACACATCGTGCATACGTGGGACCAACCGAACCACCCACACATAGCTTCATTTGGCCGACCAACTGTGCCCACAGGTTGCCCATGGCGCCCAGCCTTGTGCACGCGTGGCTGCCCAAGGCAGCATGCCGGGGCGCATGGCATACACATCATGCATACGAGGGACCAACCGAACCACCCGGACATAGCTTCGTTTGGCCGACCTACTGTGCCCACAGGCTGCCCATGGCGCCCAGCCTTGTGCGCACGTGGCAAGGCAGCCTGCCGGGGCGCTTGGCCACCTACGGTGGCAGCAATACCGCCCACGGCATGGGTACGGCGTGCTTTTATTGGGACGAGTACCTTATCGGCCAGGTTTCACAGTGCCATGCCTCGTTTGCACATGCCTACCTTGCCCACGCAGCCCCCGTGGCAGCCGCTTGCCTGCCCATGCATGCCCACCCCCCTTGAGGAGACCCCCCCCTCAAGGTACCTCTTAAGCTTTTTGCACTTTTCTAGAAGGAGACATCACCTATTTCAAAAAATCATACTGGCCTTTTTTGGAGCTACAAACATCTAAATATGATGAAACTTGGTAGGATTGTAGAGAAAAATTCATGGTTTCATTTAAAAAAAATTTCATAATTTTTCGATAATTATTTTATTTTTTATTAATTTGTTTTAATAAAAAAATCAAAAAATTACCCAAAATTTATTTTATTGAATTTTTTAATGGGACCAGTTTTACATGTCTCAGAAAATTCCATAGAATTTATAAAAAAAATAACTGGAACATTCAGAATAGGTTTGATATTTTTTTATATTTTATGATTAGTATCTTAGTTAACTTTACCGATAACTCATAAAAGCACACTATAAGATTGAAAAATATACAAGCAATCCATAATTTGATCACCAAAAAACCTTTTGCAAGGTGTTTTCAAACATAAAGATCATTTTGCATGTGAGAATTAGAAAAAGTATGATACGTTAGGCTTACCCATCGACGTCGTGGTGCAACCGTGCCCCATGGCTGTGGGCGTGACTGCACCATGTGTGTGGCAGTGGCCCATGGCTATGGGCGTGACTGCACCATGTGTGTGGCAGTGGCCATGGTTGTGGCCATGTGTGTGGCCATCCCAACCTCAAGTGTGGTTGTGACCATGTGTGTGGCCGTGGAACAAGGCTGTGGCATGGTCAGCACCATGTGCGTGGCCGTGGCCTTGGCTGTGCCGATGGCTGCCCCATGATGGTGGCCATGGCACTGGCAATGGCCATGGCTGCCCCATGTGGGTGGCCATGGCTGTGCGTCATGCGCGTGGCCGTGACACTGCCTATGCCCATGGCTGCGCCATGTGGGTGGCCGTGGCACCGCGGCCGTGCGCGCATGGCGCCGCCATGACCGTCGGCTGCGTGCACAATGTGCGCGGCCATGACACTGGCTGCGTGCACAATGTGCGCGGCCATGACACTGGCTGCCGTGCACAATGTGCGCGGCCATGACACTCACGGCCGCGCGCATGGATACATGCACCATGTACTTGGCCGTGGCACTGGCTGCGCGCACCATGTGCGTGGCCATGACAAGGCTGCGCGACCCATGTGCGTGGCCGTGACACTGGCTATGCGCATCATGTGCGTGGCCGTGACACTGGCTGCGTGCATCATGTGCGTGGCCATGACACTGGCTGCGCGCATCATGTGTGTGGCTGTGGCCCTGGCTGGGTGCCCATGGTTGCCCCATGTGTGTGACCGTGGCTCTGGCTAGGTGCTAATGGCAGCCCCATGACTCTGCCCATGGCCATGGCTGCCCAATGTGGGTGGCCGTGGCTGTGCGCATGGGCGCCCATGTGCGTGGCCGTGGCACTGCCTATGCCCATGGCTGCCCATGGGCACCCAGCCATGGCCATGGGCAGAGTCTTGGGGCTGCCATTGGCACCTGCCAGGGCCAAGGCCACACAGATGGGGCAGCCATGGCCACCCAGCCAGGGCCACGGCCACACACACAGGGCAGCCATGGGCACCTAGCCAGGGCCACGGCCACACACATGGGGCAGCCAATGGGCACCCAGCCATGGCCATGGGCAGAGTCATGGGGCTGCCATTAGCACTTAACCAGAGCCACGGTCACGCACATGGGGCAGCCATAGGCAGCCAGCCAGGGCCACGGCCAAGCACATGATGCGCGCAGCCAGTCTCACGGCCACGCACATGGTGCGCGAACCCTTGTCATGGCCACGCACATGGAGCGCGCAGCCAATGCCACGGCCAAGTACATGGCGCCGGCATCCATGCGCCGCGCGCTGAGTATCACGCCGGCGCGACATTGTCGCGCGCAGCCGATGTCATGGCTGCGCACATTGTCGCGCGCGCAGCCGTCGTCATGGCCGCGCACATTGTGCACGCTGCCAGTGTCATGGCCGCGCCGCGTTGTCGCGCCGCAGCCTGGTCATGGCCGCGTACATAGTGCGCCCAGCCAGTGCCACGGCCACGCACATGGGGCAGCCATGCAGCACGGGCATAGGCAGTGCCACGGCCACCCACATGGGGCAGCCATGGGCATAGGCAGTGCC
>CM053274.1:8579492-8589492 GCA_028583415.1 Protea cynaroides | reverse complement strand
TTCTCTCGAAGGGTCATCAGCAGCAACACCTAGGAATAAACCATACCACGAGCCATACCACGAGGGGGGAGGGGAGGGGAGGGTGGGATGGGGAATGGGGAATTGGGGGGGGGGAGGGGGCAAGCCACAACAAGGCATATGTTTGTGGGTCGTATGAACTTCTCCGGAAGACTCCTTAAAAGTCCCAACCCACTTGCAATGCCTTCAATCATGGGGCCCTGCACATGCTTGCAGGCGTGCACGAACGGTCCCAAGCAAGCTTGCAGTCATAGCTGCACACTGTTGCACAAGCTGTGCAACAAAATTCAGCCACGCGTACAAGCATGTGTGACGATGTGCATGCACGCCCACAAGCATGAGGGGCCATACCGTCCTCTTTCACAGGGATTTTTTTCGGCCACATGTTTCTCTCGAAGGGTCATCAGTAGCAAGCGCTGGGCACTGTCTTTCCAAGCCACAACAAGCACAAACCATACCACGAGCCATACCACGAGGGGGGATGGGAGGGGGGAAGGGGGAGGGAAGTGAGCCATGAACTTTTCTAGAACACTACCCAGAAGCCACAACCTAGCTTAAGAGGGAAACCCGTGAGGCACCGCTTGCGGCATGGGCCGAAACCCACACCTAGGCCATTACCTCCCCTTTCGCAGGGCTTTATTACGGCCACGTGTTTCTCTCGAAGGGTCATCAGCAGCAACACCTAGGAATAAACCATACCATGAGCCATAACACGAGGGGGGAGGGGAGGGGAGGGGGGGATGGGGAATGGGGAATTGGGGGGGGGCAAGCCATAACAAGGCATATGTTTGTGGGTCGTATGAACTTCTTTGGAAGACTCCTTAAAAGTCCCAACCCACTTGCAATGCCTTCAATCATGGGGCCCTGCACATGCTTGCGGGCGTGCATGAACGGTCAGAAGCAAGCTTGCAGTCATAGCGGAACACGGCTGCACATGCTGTGCAAAAAAATGCAGCCATGCCTACATGCATTGTGACGATGTGCATGCACGCCTACAAGCATGACGGGCCATACCCTCCTCTTTCGCAGGGCTTTTTTACGGCCACGTGTTTCTCTCGAAGGGTCATCAGCAGCAACCGCTGGGCACTGTCTCTCCAAGCCACAACAAGCATAAACCATAGCACGAGCCATACCACGAGGGGGGATGGGAGGGGGGGAAGGGGGGAGGGAAGTGAGCCATAAACTTTTTTAGAACACTACCCAGAAGCCACAACCTAGCTTAAGAGGGAATCCCGTGAGGCACCGCTTGCGGCATGGGCCGAAACCCACACCTAGGCCATTGCCTCCTCTTTCGCAGGGCTTTTTTACGGCCACGTGTTTCTCTCGAAGGGTCATCAGCAGCAACACCTGGGAATAAACCATACCACGAGCCATACCACGAGGGGGGAGGGGATGGGAGGGGGGGATGGGGAATGGGGAATTGGGGGGGGGGGGGTGGGGCAAGCCACAACAAGGCATATGTTTGTGGGTCGTATGAACTTCTCTAGAAGATTCCTTAAAAGTGCCAACCCACTTGCAATGCCTTCAATCATGGGGCCCTGCACATGCTTGCGGGCGTGCATGAACGGTCACAAGCAAGCTTGCAGTCATAGCTGCACACTGCTGCACATGCTGTGCAACAAAATGCAGCCACACCTACAAGCATGTGTGACGATGTGCATGCACGCCTACAAGCATGAGGGGCCATACCCTCCTCTTTTGCAGGGCTTTTTTACGGCCACGTGTTTCTCTCGAAGGGTCATCAGCAGCAACCGCTGGGCACTGTCTTTCCAGGCCACGACAATCATAAACCATACCACGAGCCATACCACGAGGGGGGATGGGAGGGGGGAAGGGCGGAGGGAAGTAAGTCATGAACTTTTCTAGAACACTACCCAGAAGCCACAACCTAGCTTAAGAGGGAAACCCGTGAGGCACCGGTTGTGGCATGGGCCGAAACCCACACCTAGGCCATTTCCTTCTCTTTTGCAGGGCTTTTTTACGGCCACGAGTTTCTCTCGAAGGGTCATCAGCTGCAACACCTGGGAATAAACCATACCACGAGCCATACCACGAGGGGGGAGGGGAGGGGAGGGGGGTGGGGATGGGGAGGGGGGATGGTTGAGTACTATCATGCATGTGTGAACAAACAAACCAACTTGTCATTTCATCAAGCTCTCGTCTTCTTCTTCTTTCAGTCTTCTTCTTGATTAGTCTTGTATCGGTCCCGGGTTTTCCTAACGGGCCGGAATCCCCTCGCCCTAAACAGGCCCTTGCCTTTCCTCTCTCCGCCGAACCCGAGCGAGCATTCAAATATCTGTCCTACATTCATTCGTGAAGGTACTCCTAATGGGTTTAAGACCATATCAACAGGTAAAAGATGCATCCCTCATTCAATCCCCTCCCTTGCTCCTGCATCAACCTCGCCCATGCAACCAAGCAACGGCTAGTTGATCTACGAGCACCGTTGCGCTAACGCAACAAGAAAAGAGCTAACGCCCCAACTATAAACGGGGAGAGAGGGGGCTTCAAGTTCTTAGGAAGAGCCGTACGAGGCAGCTCACGTACGGTTCGGGAGCCGAGGATGGGGAATGGGGAATGGGGAATTGGGGAATTGGGGGGCAAGCCACAGCAAGGCATATGTTTGTGGGTCGTATGAACTTCTTTGGAAGACTCCTTTAAAGTCCCAACCCACTTGCAATGCCTTCAATCATGGGGCCCTGCACATGCTTGCGGGCGTGCATGAACGGTCACAAGCAAGCTTGCAGTCATAGCTGCACACTGCTGCACATGCTGTGCAACAAAATGCAGCCACGCCTACAAGCATGTGTGACGATGTGCATGCACGCCTACAAGCATGAGGGGCCATACCCTCCTCTTTCGCAGGGCTTTTTTACGGCCACGTGTTTCTCTCGAAGGGTCATCAGCAGCAACCGCTGGGCACTGTCTTTCCAGGCCACAACAATCGTAAACCATACCACGACGCATACCACGAGGGGGGATGGGAGGGGGGAAGAGGGGAGGGAAGTAAGCCATGAACTTTTCTAGAACACTACCCAGAAGCCACAACCTAGTTTAAGAGGGATACCCGTGGGGCACCGGTTGTGGCATGGGCCGAAACCCACACCTAGGCCATTAACTTCTCTTTCGCAGGGCTTTTTTACGGCCACGAGTTTCTCTCGAAGGGTCATCAGCTGCAACACCTGGGAATAAACCATACCACGAGCCATACCACGAGGGGGGAGGGGAGGGGAGGGGGGATGGGGATGGGGAGGGGGGGATGGTTGAGTACTATCATGCATGTGTGAACAAACAAACCAACTTGTCATTTCAGAAAGCTCTCGTCTTCTTCTTCTTTCAGTCTTCTTCTTGATTAGTCTTGTATCGGTCCTGGGTTTTCCTAACGGGCCGGAATCCCCTCGCCCTAAACAGGCCCTCGCCTTTCCTCTCTCCGCCGAACCCGAGCGAGCATTCAAATATCTGTCCTACATTCATTCGTGAAGGTACTCCTAATGGGTTGAAGACCATATCAATAGGTAAAAGATGCATCCCTCATTCAATCCCCTCCCTTGCTCCAGCTTCAACCTCGCCCATGCAACCAAGCAACGGCTAGCTGATCTACGAGCACCGTTGCGCTAACGCAGCAAGAAAAGCGCTAACGCCCCAACTATAAACGGGGAGAGAGGGGGCTTCAAGTTCTTAGGAAGAGCCGTATGAGGCAGCTCACGTACGGTTTGGGAGCCGAGGATGGGGAATGGGGAATGGGGAATTGGGGAATTGGGGGGCAAGCCACAACAAGGCATATGTTTGTGGGTCGTATGAACATCTTTGGAAGACTCCTTAAAAGTCCCAACCCACTTGCAATGCCTTCAATCATGGGGCTCTACACATGCTTGCGGGCGTGCATGAACGGTCCCAAAAAAGCTTGCAGTCATAGCTGCACACTATTGCACATGCTCTGCAACAAAATCCAGCCACGCCTACAAGCATGTGTGACGATGTGCATGCACGCCTACAAGCATGAGGGGCCATACCCTCCTCTTTCGCAGGGCTTTTTTACAGCCATGTGTTTCTCTCGAAGGGTCATCAGCAGCAACCGCTGGGCACTGTCTTTTCTAGGCCACAACAAGCATAAACCATACCACGAGCCATACCACGAGGGGGGATGGGAGGGGGGTAGGGGGGAGGGAAGTAAGCCATGAACTTTTCTAGAACACTACCCAGAAGCCACAACCTAGTTTAAGAGGGATACCCGTGGGGCACCGGTTGTGGCATGGGCCGAAACCCACACCTAGGCCATTAACTTCTCTTTCGTAGGGCTTTTTTACGGCCACGAGTTTCTCTCGAAGGGTCATCAGCTGCAACACATGGGAATAAACCATACCACAAGCCATACCACGAGGGGGGAGGGGAGGGGAGGGGGGGATGGGGATGGGGAGGGGGAATGGGGATGGGGAATGGGGAATGGGGAATTGGGGAATTGGGGGGCAAGCCAAAACAAGGCATATGTTTCTGGGTCGTATGAACTTCTCTGGAAGACTCCTTAAAAGTCCCAACCCACTTGCAATGCCTTCAATCATGGGGCCCTGCACATGCTTGCGGGCGTGCATGAACGGTCACAAGCAAGTTGCAGTCATAGCTGCACACTGCTGCACATGCTGTGCAACAAAATGCAGCCACGCCTACTAGCATGTGTGACGATGTGCATGCATGCCCACAAGCATGACGGGCCATACCCTCCTCTTTCGTAGGGCTTTTTTACGGCCACGTGTTTCTCTCGAAGGGTCATCAGCAGCAACCGCTGGGCACTGTCTTTCTAAGCCACAACGAGCATAAACCATACCACGAGCCATACCACGAGGGGGGATGGGAGGGGGGAATGGGGGAGGGAAGTGAGCCATGAACTTTTCCAGAACACTACCCAGAAGCCACAACCTAGCTTAAGAGGAAACCCGTGTGGCACCGCTTGCGGCATGGGCCGAAACCCATACCTAGGCCATTGCCTCCTCTTTCATAGGGCTTTTTTACGGCCACGGGTTTCCCTCGAAGGGTCATCAGCAGCAACACCTGGGAATAAACCATACCACGAGCCATACCACGAGGGGGGAGGGGAGGGGAGGGTGGGATGGGGAATGGGGAATGGGGGGGGGCAAGCCACAACAAGGCATATGTTTGTGGGTCGTATGAACTTATTTGGAAGACTCCTTAAAAGTTCCAACCCACTTGCAATGCCTTCAATCATGGGGCCCTGCACATGCTTGCGGGCGTGCATGAACGGTCCCAAGCAAGCTTGCAATCATAGCTGCACACTGCTGCACACTGCTGCACATGCTGTGCGACAAAATGCAGCCACGCCTACAAGCATGTGTGACGATGTGCGTGCACGCCTACAAGCATGAGGGGCCATGGCCTCCTCTTTCGCAGGTCTTTTTTATGGCCACATGTTTCTCTCGAAGGGTCATCAGTAGCAACCGCTGGGCACTGTCTTTCCCAGCCACAACAAGCATAAACCATGCCACGAGCCATACCACGAGGGGGGATGGGAGGGGGGAAGGGGGGAGGGAAGTAAGCCATGAACTTTTCTCGAACACTACCCAGAAGCCACAACCTAGCTTAAGAGGGAAACCCGTGAGGCACCGGTTGTGGCATGGGCCGAAACCCACACCTAGGCCATTACTTTCTCTTTCGCATGGCTTTTTTACAGCCACGAGGGGGGAGGGGAGGGGAGGGGCGATGGGGATGGGGAGGGGGGTCGGGGATGGGGAATGGGGAAAGGGGAATTGGGGAATAGGGGGGCAAGCCACAACAAGGCATATGTTTGTGGGTCGTACGAACTTCTCTGGAAGACTCCTTAAAAGTCCACACCCACTTGCAATGCCTTCGATCATGGGGCCCTGCACATGCTTGCGGGCGTGCATGAACGGTCACAAGAAAGCTTGCAGTCATAGCTGCACACTGCTGCACATGCTGTGCAACAAAATGCAGCCACGCCTACAAGCATGTGTGACAGTGTGCATGCATGCCTACAAGTATGACGGGCCATACCCTCCTCTTTCGCAGGGCTTTTTTACGGCCACGTGTTTCTCTCAAAGGGTCATTAGCAGCAACCGCTGGGCACTGTCTTTCCAAGCCACAACAAGCATAAACCATACCATGAGCCATACCACGAGGGGGGATGGGAGGGGGGAAGGGGGGAGGGAAGTGAGCCAAGAACGTTTCTAGAATAGTACCCAAAAGCCACAACCTAGCTTAAGAGGGAAACCCGTGAGGCACCGCTTGCGGCATGGGCCGAAACCCACACCTAGGCCATTGCCTCCTCTTTCACAGGGCTTTTTTACGGCCACGGGTTTTTCTCGAAGGGTCATCAGCAGCAACACCTGGGAATAAACCATACCACGAGCCATACCACGAGGGGGAGGGGAGGGGAGGGTGGGATGGGGAATGGGGAATTCGGGGGGGGCAAGCCACAACAAGGCATATGTTTGTGGGTCGTATGAACTTCTCTGTAAGACTCCTTAAAAGCCCCAACCCACATGCAATGCCTTCAATCATGGGGCCCTGCACATGCTTGCGGGCGTGCATGAACGGTCCCAAGCAAGCTTGCAGTCATAGCTGCACACTGCTGCACATGCTGTGCAACAAATTGCAGCCATGCCTACAAGCATGTGTGACGATGTGCATGCATGCCTACAAGCATGAGGGGCCATACCCTCCTCTTTCGCAGGGCTTTTTTACGGCCACGTGTTTCTCTCGAAGGGTCATCAGCAGCAACCGCTGGGCGCTGTCTTTCCAAGCCACAACAAGCATAAACCATGCCACGAGCCATACCACGAGGGGGCATGGGAGGGGGGAAGGGGGGAGGGAAGTAAGCCATGAACTTTTCTAGAACACTACCCAGAAGCCACAACCTAGCTTAAGAGGGAAACCCGTGAGGCACCGGTTGTGGCATGGGCCGAAACCCACACCTAGGCCATTACCTTCTCTTTCGCAGGGCTTTTTTACGGCCACGAGTTTCTCTCGAAGGGTCATTGCTGCAACACCGGGGAATAAACCATACCACGAGCCATACCACGAGGGGGGAGGGGAGGGGAGGGGGGGATGGGGATGGGGAGGGGGGATGGGGATGGGGAATGGGGAATGGGGAATTGGGGAATTGTGGGGCAAGCCACAACAAGGCATATGTTTGTGGGTCGTATGAACTTCTCTGGATGACACCTTAAAAGTCCCAACCCACTTGCAATGCCTTCAATCATGGGGCCCTGCACATGCTTGCGGGCGTGCATGAACGGTCACAAGCAAGCTTGCAGTCATAGCTGCACACTGCTGCACATGCTGTGCAACAAAATGTAGCCATGCCTACAAGCATGTGTGACGATGTGCATGCATGCCTACAAGCATGAGGGGCCATACCCTCCTCTTTCGCAGGGCTTTTTTACGGCCACGTGTTTCTCTCAAAGGGTCATCAGCAGCAACCGCTGGGCACTGTCTTTCCAAGCCACAACAAGCATAAACCATACCACGAGCCATACCACGAGGGGGGATGGGAGGGGGCAAGGGGGGAGGGAAGTGGGCCATGAACTTTTCTAGAACACTACCCAGAAGCCACAACCTAGCTTAAGAGGGAAACCCGTGAGGCACCGGTTGTGGCATGGGCCGAAACCCACACCTAGGCCATTACCTCCTATTTTGCAGGGCTTTTTTACGGCCACGAGTTTCTCTCGAAGGGTCATCAGCTGCAACACCTGGGAATAAACCATACCACGAGCCATACCACGAGGGGGGAGGGGAGGGGAGGGGGGGGGGATGGGGAGGGGGGATGGGGATGGGGAATGGGGAATGGGGAATTAGGGAATTGGGGGGCAAGCCACAACAAGGCATATGTTTGTGGGTCGTATGAACTTCTCTGGAAGACTCCTTAAATGTCCCAACCCACTTGCAATGCCTTCAATCATGGGGCACGGCACATGCTTGCGGGCGTGCATGAACGGTCACAAGCAAGCTTGCAGTCATAGCTGCACACTGCTGCACATGCTGTGCAACAAAATGCAGCCATGCCCGCAAGCATGTGTGACGATGTGCATGCACACCTACAAGCATGAGGGGCCATACCCGAATGCCTATCCAACGATGTGCGGGCATATACCCACAAGCTTGTGCCTCGATGTGCATCCATGCCCGCAAGCATGTGCACATGTGTGCGGGCGGAGTGCCTAACAATGTGCAATCGGCCCCATTTTTCGTCCGAGACCAACCGATGCACATGTAACCTTCGACGTGACCACCCATAAGCCCACACACATACACATCATGCATACGAGGGACCAACCGAACCACCCGCACATAGCTTCATTTGGCCGACCAACTATGCCCACAGGCTGCCCATGGCGCCCAGCCTTGTGCACGCATGGCTGCTTAAGGCAGCCTGCCGGGGCGCATGGCATACACATCATGTATACGAGGGACCAACTGAACCACCCGCACATAGCTTCATTTGGCCGACCAACTGTCCCCACAGGCTGCCCATGGCGCCCATCTTTGTGCGCGCGTGGCTGCCCAAGGTAGCCTGCCAGGGCGCTTGGCATACACATCATGCATACGAGGGACTAACCGAACCACCCGCACATAGCTTCGTTTGGCCGACCAACTATGCCCATAGGCTGCCCATGGTGCCCAGCCTTGTGCGCGCGTGGCTGCCCAAGGCAGCCTGCCGGGGCGCATGGCCGCCTACGGTGGCAGCCATACCGCCCACGGCATGGGTACGACGTGCTTTTATTGGGACGAGTACCTTATCGGCAAGGTTTCACAGTGCCATGCCTCGTTTCCGCATGCCTACCTTGCCCACGCAGCCCCCGTGGCAGCCGCTTGCCTGCCCATGCATGCCCACCCCCCCTTGTGGAGACCCCCCCCTAAAAGTCACTGAAGAAAATTGAAAAATTTTAAAAATGTGTACAAAAAAAATGTAGAAAATTTTAAAATTTTTTAAAAAATAAACAAATAAATAATATAAAAATAAAATAAATAAATAAATACAAAAAATTAATAAAAAAAACATTACAAATTGGCAAAAAAAGACATTACAAATTGGAAAATATCACTTAACACAGCGATTTGATAGTTTTTCTAGTTTGTCGGATCACACACCGCCAACACTTCTCGTGATGCCCTACCCATGCCAACATGTAAGCCCCTATTGACAAGGGTTTGCAAACTGGGCTTGCAACTAACCAATCCTAAATGTCATCCAGTGTATCCAAGGCCTCACCCTTGCATCACTCAATATTTCCATAGAGATAGAGCTAAAGCCCCTCGACAGAGTCAAAAACCACATGGTCAGAGACTACCTCCCCTGATGCCCTACGATGTAATAGTTCTGCTATGATAATGGCGATACGATGATGTCAATGGACAAGACATGAGTAGAGATAGAGCTAGAGTCTGGTGACCTGATCAGAGACCACAATGCCATGTCTTCCCTCTGATGCCCCACTCGCATCCAACACACTAACCACACACACACAATCACATGCCTATTCCTATCATCATCAATCAACATGGTAACAAATAGACATAAGTAAATATGTATTAGCAGTAATAAGAATAATATTGGATGACATGTGAGATGTACATTAAAAGCATACAAGCATAAAATTAATCATGGCTTTGGACTCAATAAAATAAACAGTTTATTATTATTCAATTAGTTTAGGTAATGTTACCTCACCTGTTACCAAAGCTCGATCTCTTTCCAAGCCTTATAACTCTCTTTGAGTCAATTTAGTAACCTAGATGTAAGACCCGTGTCAATCTAACCCGGTCTTACCACCTTGAACCAAGTTCACCCATCATGTTCGAGTCAAATGGACCAAGGGCGTGAAGGAGATCGAGATCCCAGGTATCAAATCGACCCAAAAACACTTAAATTAGGGGAAGGGTCGCATACCCAGCTAAGCAGGGTCGGACCTCCCAAAACAAAGAGTCGAGACCCTCATTTTTGAAGGGAGGG